>WBMV01001085.1:123844-137914 GCA_013396655.1 Campylorhamphus procurvoides | reverse complement strand
ATTTTAAAGATACAGGAGCTTCCAAAGTCCAGGTCAACCTTATTCCAAACGTGACCTAACTAAACTCTTTTACTAGTTGCACATTATCAGGCATTTTACAAATGCAACTGTTTTATGGTCTTATTTAAAAGAAGCAAAAATAAAGCATGTACATATCTGTACTCTAAGACAAAAAAACTCACGCAGCTGATACTCCAAAATACTGGGATGGTGAAACTAGCTATTTGTGTTTCCCTGCTTTGGATTCCAATACTCTGTGCCACCACCACTGACTATGAACATGACAGTTGATTATCCACTAATGGTAGGGCCTCATTCAATAACTGCTTAGATTTTAGCCATCACTAGTTACAAAGTATTGATGGACTGAGCTTTGAGCAACCTTGTCTAGTGAAGAGATCCCTGCATATGGCCATGGCAGAGGGGCTGGAACTAGATGATCCTTAAGGTGTCTTCTAACCCAAACCACTCTAGGAGTCTATGATCCAGCAGAATAATCCAGGCTAATAAGGCAGAAACTGCTCCATTAGAAGAAGAATGCTCATGCTCTGTTTCTCCATCGACTGCTTCTTGTGCCCGTGTCAAAACTGCAAGGCAGAGCATAAAGACAGGATCTTAACCCCCACCGAATTCACTATGTGTTTCAGAAAAGTGAACTCATGTGCCAACATTTAGTTTCAGAATACACAGGGATTATGTGATTACAATCCCACTGGCTTGCTGGGAGGATTCAGCAAGATAACTACAAATTACTTAGAGGGCTAGTGTCAAAAGGACCTCTGTACTTATTTAGCCTCTGCTCTAGATTACTGACCCACTTAGGAAGAGCTAAGCATCCCTGCTGTGCAGTGCCAACACCCACTCCATCTGTTTGCTTCTGCTTTCTCAAAACCTCTATTAGTCTCATAAGAAGTTGTGTTAATTACCACATGAGCAGCTTCTGTGTAGTACACACAGGATCAGCCTCCCTTAGTGTGTAGTCACCTTGACAAACAGCACAGAAGTAGAACAATCCTAACTCAGCAGGATTATCGATGACATACAGCAAGAAATGCAGATTCCTGAAGAAGTGATTTAATTACAACTTCTGTTCAAGCTGCTCTCGGCTTTGAGAAAAGCTTATAGGAGTTTAGGTCTCAGTGATGAAAAAGAATACTAACATTTAATGCTGTATCAAACCCTGGAAATCTCCAAGGGAACCAGAAACTTTGAAAACCACAACTGAAACTTTTGTTGAGGGAGTAATGCGACAGTGGCAAAGAGACGCATCCCACAACACTTCTCAGTATCTACACCAAATTAAACAGCATTAGTGAGTAAAACTAAAGCTAGCTAAAAAAAATCAACACACACAAAACCCCTCCCCAAGCAGAACAACATTTGGAAAGCCAGCCCAGCTGTCACATCAGAACTGCATCTCAGCAGCTTGGCACCATGAACTTCCTGCTGACTAGGAAGGAAAAAAGTTTCAAATTCAGCATTTTATTACTTATCCCTGCTGATCTGCAGATCTTTAAGACATTCATTAAAGCGGGTCTCAAGCAGTGGTTTCATTACCTTACTAAATCCAAGAACAAGAATCTCCAGAAATCATTACAGTACTGAGTTGACATTTGTTATTTTTGGGGAACCCAGACTACTGCTGTCAAAGCGAAATAGTATCAACAGTCCAAAAGCCAAGTATGAAACTCAAAGATTCTGTATAGCACTGCTGGCAACCCTAATATCATCTGACCCATTAATACCAGAACCATTTCTTAGTTTAAAATTAAACCTTGTATAATAGTTAACATCCTTTGAAGAGATCTTACTGGTTTACTCCCAAGGTACTAAAGAATAGTAAAACCCAGTCCCAGTCCCTTTTACAGCTGACTGGAGGATACAGGAGAACAATACTTCACAGCCCAGCACAAACCGCTGGTCAGAGTGTAAAACAGCTTCTTAGTCCATTTTAATAAATTATTTACTATGTCTACTTTAACACAAAGGGTCATATAGGCATACTACTACTACTACTCAAAAATAATGACGTATTTTCATATTGCTTGGATCTTCTAAACAAATTCAGTGTAGACAACTAAGCTTCTGAAGTAGCAATATTTACTGTCCAAGTAATCCTGAAGGAGAGCTCTAGAAAGTCTAAGAGCTCTAGAACCTAGATACACATTTTATACCAAGTAAAAAGTATGCTCTGTAAGGCATATTTAACTTCTGTTATATGAAACCCTTCCAGTTAAGCACTTCATCTTTGTCATGGCAAAGACTTGTTAAATACATAGAGTCACCTCAATAAATATATATCCCTACATATTCCAATCTTAGTCTGCTGATACACACTAAGACAAGAAAGCATTAATATTTTATTACTAATTGGTTTTAGCCTAGTAAAAGGAAAAAAAAAGCAGAAGGGAAACTCAGAGAAATCTGAGGCTACTCAAAAGAAGAAAATACAAGCAGAGAGAAGAATTAGAAACAAAAGATGAACAGAAAGGAAAAAGAACAGAATTTAAGTGGTTGTTCATTCAGAGCATACTTGTGACTTTCCAGACAGCCGTGTCAAATCTAAAAGAGAATGCTGGAACCATTATCAGATAACAGCTATAACACACTTGATAAATGGAAATCATTACTGACACCAGTCAGATCTAGTTTGCGCTATGATTATACAAAGTATAAAAGTAGCTGGGATGAATGTGCTAATACAGAAACAAAGTTCATAAACCAGACAGTTTCTCTCCCCCAGAAATCATTGAAGTGCTGAGTGGTTAAGTGCCCAGAATAGTCCTGTGCCACCAGATCCTCCAACTTTTTCATAGAAAAACACACCTGTGAAGTGACTTGATACTTCTGTCACACATAATGAGCTTTCCTGGGCACCTCAGTGGGATTTCTGTGCAACATGAATCAAGAACAGACTGCATTATACTTACAAACATAACCCTTGCCTCTCGCACAGCAGTTGCTATGAATTAAGCTGAGAAAGTCAAAGGGGTAAAATGCAAGTCATTCACCTAAATGTTTATACATATCAGGAGCAGAGGAGCAATTCTTCTATAAATACCCCAGGGTATTAAACAAAAAGCATTTTCATTAAACAATAACGATAATTACAGTAAATAAACTGGTCTTCAGACAACCTGCCTCCAAAGATAAAATTCCCCTTCAAAAGGGAGAATGGAGGCAGCTTGCACAATTTAAATGAAACTACCAGATACAACTGAAAGTAATTAAATGACTGAAGTGTTGACCAAGGAAAAACTAGTCTTTTTTTTTTAAGTGAAAGTGTTGGTTCAGGTGCCCCCCCACCCGATTACAGACAGGGTTATTAAATAACAGCATAAGGCAGTGCTACAAACCATGAGCTGTGTTAGGCACCATCAGAGTACACACAAACAAAAATCTATATAGTAAGGAAAATTGAAATTGTGACTTCACAAAGCGTGATTCAGTTATAAGCAAGCACTGTATTAAGTCAATATATAAATAATTTTTAAAGAATGAAAAGCATGCAACTGATCTTTTTAGTCCTTTGTTCACAGATGGCCTCAACATCCATTTAGTCATTTCTTAAGTGGTTGTAGCAATTTCGAACACAACAGCACTTACCTTGGTATTGTCACACATTTTGTATTGCAATTTTGAGTGGTAATTGCCTTCTCAAGCTCATCCAGCTGTCCTGTTTTCTTTAGCTTCTTGACCAAGCTTTTCACTGCTTTTTCGCACCACTTTTCCTCCTGACCATTCTGCTCACCACCACCGGCCCCTCCAGAACCGCCAGCAGACTTTTTCCACCCCAGAAGTCTCTTCACAACTGGTGGAGTGAATGGCAGTATTGATGACATGATTTTCACCAGACAGAACACTCAGCACGCAATAAATTAGAGATCCCCCTTCGATCCCTGAAAACACAAACCAAAACAAGACACATCAGAAGTGAGGTTTCACATCAAACAAATACATCCCTTAAGACCTTTTGTTACCCAATCCCGTAGGGCACTGCATCCCGAAACAAGACAGATAAATGGTTCAGAAGTAGTATCACCATGGTGAGGTACATCATCAATAAATTCAAGTTTACCGCAGTTTTCTTCAACAGTTCATGCAGACTAAGATTACTGTTGGATAAGACATGAAATTTCTCCTGAAATCTTTCCTGACTAAAGCAAACTTCAGCAAATACACAAGGTAACCCGAGTCTAGCTTTGCACCTAGACTGGCTGGTTTTAGCCATTTATGAATATTTTCCATAAGTGACTGACAAATTGCATACACATACACGCATGTTCTGCCCGTCTCCAAATGAATTCAGCAAGAGAAACTAGGTTTGGAATGTTATTTACGCATTATGGCTTGACAGAAGTCTTCCAACAGCCAGACATTTCACAAACCTTTTATCATTTTGTCACATCTTCAATAATTGCCAATTTTTGTTCCACAGGGGACACCAATTTCAAATGCACTAATCAGTCTGATAGTAAACTTATTCCCATCTAGAGTCCAATGGCCTGCAATAAAGAATCTTCTCAATTGGCAGCACTTTAAATAAGCAAGTCTTTCAAAATTCATTAAGCAACAGTTAAAATCTTCGTTTGCAACCACCTGAGTAGTAGAACTGTGTTTTCAAGTCTCATGGCCTTTCACTCACTGTAGCTGCCTGATCACCATATTTATATAAAATGAAATATTAAACAGAATGCTGAAAATTGAGCCGTGTTTAGCATTCACTGCAATACACACTTCAAACCATTTAGAAGAGAAATGATAGCCACTTGTTTTTACGGCTTCCATTAGGCCAGTTTTGGGTCTTAAAATGTAATACCTAAACCAAAAGGCAGGCAGCTCTTAGAAATTGCCTGCACACGTTAAGGGTCTTATGGATAGAAGTATGTCAAAAACAATCTTATTTCCAGGCAACAAATGGGTATTTGAAGTCCAGAAAGTTACCTTATTTCCAAGCTGTATAAGTTAGTTCAGTCAGCTCAAAGTACCTTGTTTTAGCTAAAAGCCAACACGACCTTCAGGCTACTTGAGCTGAGCTTTGAAGGCAGCTTATGTGCCTCTGCAGCCTACACAGGCACACTCCCCCACATCCATCCAAAATATACCAACTTCATCTTACTGAAGTTTCCCATCTGCAAAACAGCATGATTGGGGATACTTTGGGCTACAGCATGCATGGCTAATTTATGCCTTCTCACATCTTTGCAGTTTCATGGAGGATCAAGTCAACAAACACTAGATTATATTCTACAGGTAAGTTTAAATCATAATTTTTCAACATCCACAAAACAGAACATTCAGTAGAGGCATGACATTTCAGTTTCAAATAAATTATTACAGAACCTGTCCCCAGTATTTCAAACCGCAGGTTTTGCTAACTGCTAAAGCATTGCACTGTAGCCCTGGCTTCAGCAAATAAGACAAACTCTGCAGCCAATAATTTTTAATTAAACACCGACTAGAACAGTAGGGATACAGTTTCACAGGGAGTCAAGCCAACACAACAGCTACTTGCCACAGGAAGACCATTTCTCCTTCCTTTCTTCCCCATGGTACCACCACCACCTCAGCACCAGTGCTAATGCCCTTCCGCAGAAACTCTGCCAGATAAAGTAAAACAGTTTAATTTCGTGGGTTTTTTACTGAGTTAGTTCTCTTTCAAATTAAGAAGTTGCACACATAATATACTGAAGTACTCTGTGTGATATCAGATGGATACCACAGGAGTGTGGAAGGAGAACTCAAGCCCCAGCCTTCAATTGCAGTTGCTAGTGTTGACTGCATTGCTGGAAATGTGCTTTAATTTAGATCATTTATTCTGGTGACAAAACCAAATTAGGCAGCTTGACACATTCTGAACTGTTCAAGGGCCTGGCAGTGAAACACATTAGATCCCTAATGAGCTCCCCCTGAGTAGCTCCAGAGATGAAACAGGAGGTTTGCATAGCCTTCAGTGGTTTAAGAAACACAGTTGGTTTCTAACACAGGGAGTGGCAGTCACCAAGTTTGATCAAAAGACTTCAGCCTTCAAGCAAGGACAATGCTGGATACTTCAGAGTCACACACAAGAAATCAGACAGACAAAGCCAAAGACGACAGCCTCTCTGGCTTTAGAGATCCCGTTATAAACAGTAGTAATTGATGGTGTAATACCTGAACAATAAATTCAGTACTGATAGATGTAGGCAATCAAGTACCACTGCCACTGCTGATCCACTCACCAGTTCTTCTTTCTGTGGAGCTCACTGACACGTAATGTATTTCCTGCTTTTTACCTTCAAATTTAACACCTTTCAGTGATACAGAATGCTCCTTTCAACTGTCAGCCTTATAAAACACAGATTTCAGAAGGGTCTCATTTACCAATGTGGTAAGTAGCCTTTCTTTCAGAACCTGTTATTCCAGGCCCTCCAAACATAGTCAATGCTTTGATCTAACTTTTCTGCTTTACAATACTTCTTGTGAAGAGGTGTCCAACTTTCCAGTATTATCTCCCTTAAAACTGATAGATATAAATATACATATACACAATTTTCTGCACTTTCTGGTGCCTTTTTTTTTTTAAGCCAAGATTTGTCTTTCTGCTTTAAATGCACATTGAGTGATTTACATCTTGGAGCAGGAAAGAATGTAGAAATTCCACACATGTCAGTTTACCTTTACATTTGAACTCTCATACTATTTTGACATACTCAGAGGCAAAAAACCCAAATCCTTTCTTTTCACATTTCCAAAAGACTGTAAGGAAATTTCCAGATATTGTACTCAGTTGTATCCAGTGGCCTTACAGATGTGTGCTCATCCAGCTTCTGTAGATGTCAGAAACCACAAGTAGATCCACTATCCCCGTGAAAATTACCTTTCAAAAAATTACAAAACACAAAGGGACATATTTAAAGAGCCTTTCACAACAACGATTTCTGCAGTTTAGCAGCTATTTAACAAAACCACAACATATATCACTAAGACTTTGGGAGGCTTAAACTAACTTCTTGCTTCTAGCTATTGTTTTGCCATGCCAGGGATTTGCCTGGAGTATCAATAAGAATTTCACTAAGTTATTCCAGTATGGCCCTGTATCTTTCAAAGGGTGAGCAGAGAGAATGTGACACAAGTAGGACAGGACTTCACTCAGCTTAATACCTCAACTGATTGCGATGTATACTCACAGGAGTGTATTTCAGCCAGCTTATTTAGGAGGAAAAAAAATAAGGCACTCTGCTCCAAGCCTAGAGAAGACAGTGCAAACTGCAAGGCATAGCTAGGCTTAATTATGGGCAATTTAGATAAATGCAGATTTAGCAACGAAAAAGCAGCAATGGTGCATTCAGCCTAGTGCCCCATCTCCAAAGGAGGCAAAAGGATATGCTAATCAAGGAAAACGTGAACCTGGCTGTTTTCTGTACCCTCCTCGTAATTCCTCAGCATCTTAAACAGTTGCAACACAAAATTAAAGGTTACTGTCCCCCTTATTGCCTTCAGCAGCCATTTATGGAGTTGCTATCCACAAATCCATCAAACCATTTCTTGAACGTGCCTCCACAACCTCTTGTGGCACACTACACCAGTATTTAACTACCCACTGTCAAAAGAACTACTTTTAGTACTTTAATTTATTCCCTCCCCAGTTCCAGAAAGTGAGACTTGTTCTACCATTGCAAGTTTGCTGAACTGCTTGTATTCATCTGATCTGCAAGCTTCATGATTCTGTACACTCAAATCATGTCCCTCCATTAAACAGAGGACTCTCAGACTTTTTTCAAAAAAAGTATTAGAACACAGCTCACACAGTTTGGGATGTTCCTCTGGATAGATGCCAGTCCTGAAGGCTTTACTACTTAAATTAAATTGCAAGTACTTGAAGACTCTGCATAAAGACTGATCTAAAGACCACAGAAAAAAATTCTGTTTGTCTAAGGTTATCTTTGCACTTACCTTTTTGGCCATATTATCCTAGATCTCTAAACATAATTTAAACAAAAAGTACAAAGACAAAAGTTTACATCTTATGAACAACTGGGGGTAAAAGGCAGGGTGCATGTGTCTGCTACTGAACATCTGGCAGAAGCAGAACTAAAAAGAGGAGCCCTAGACCTGTGTTGGGTTCTAACTGTACCCACCCAGATAGTCTCAGAGACACCTTGTTTATACTAATGGGTTTAGGAGTCACTGTTAAAGCTCATTTTTGACCAGCAAATCCCATTTCAATTCACCAACTGTAACTTTTACCTTCAAATGGATATAAAGAGTAATATAAAGAGGTGCAATCTCAAAGAACAGTTCTCTCATACAACATCACTATTGACAGTAGTCTCTTGCTAAAAACATTCCTTTATTTTTTTACCTGGTACACATTCTTCACCCACTAAAAAAAAGATATAAGACACTTTTCCAGCAAATGTACCCAGAAAACAAACCTTGCCAACGCCACAAGAAACATTTCCACATTGCTAAAATGGCATCAGATTAAATATGTAATATGCCCTCTTAACTGGCATGTATGATGGCGAGGGGGTTGTGATTTCTTTGTAATTTACAGCCAACCATCTTAAGAAACTAGTACTCATTTAAAACCTTTGCTTTGGAGGATCTCAGATGTGCTTCACCATAACTTATCCTTTGTACTGTCTCCCCTTTGCTCACTCGCTTTGACTTAGGCCCAATGCCACGGCCTAAATCTAATCTTTCTTCCTGTGTACTAATTCCAATTTCCACTATAACACAACAATATTCAAGGACCCTGTGAGTAGCTGCAGGGAGATTTTCAAGCTCCCTTTCAAATCTCAACTGCAGTTGAACTAGTTGTACCAAGGCAGCAGTGCATTCCACAGCAAAAAATCTTCCATTTTATCCCTTTCCATCCCAAATCCATCTCTGGATTTACCCTTTGGACTGCAGCTTTGAATACTCCAGGAGTGCTTACTGTTGCCCAGAGAGATACAAGAGTTTCTTTAGATTGCTGGAAGACAGGGAGCATGTGCTGTTATTTCCCACAGATTAATACTGGAAAAGCTACAAATGGCCCAATTCTGGCGGGATTTGTTTCATCTCTGCCCCCACAACATATCTCTGCTCCCCAAAGCACACGTGTTTCTACAGCTGGTCAAACAGTGTCATAGTTGGCAACTTCTAAAGTCATAGTTTGAGTATTGTCTGCTATTATTCCATTCTACTGTGGTTCTCTGGAACAAGTATTAAATACTAAGCCCCAGATCCCAGCAATAACTGAGCATAAAAGATGAAGAAAACCTTAAGGGCAGCATGCTAGCAGACTAAAATCTTCAAGAGAAATTTTCCTTTCCTGAGTGTCTGGAACATCCTATAAACACACTGGTGCTACCAAAAATATCAAGTGATTTCTGGCTAATTTATTCTAAAGCCTTATGCAACATATTTCATATCAGTCTGCTTATTCATCTAAACTTGAAATAAAGAAATCTGATCTCTCCTGGTTTTACTAGAAGTATTCTGGCTTAGAGGAATTTCATTTGCAAGAGCTCTTCTGGAATAAAAAGGACAGAAGTTAAGCTCCTGAGGAAAGAAGATCGAGGAAAATAATTTGTGGTATTTGACAGAAAGTCTACAGGCTCATTTCCTCCCTATTTTAGTCCCATTTTTGAGACTTTTCTTAAAGACAATGTTTTTTTCATTAATCCTGGAATCTAGACAAAATTCTTTATCAATTTCACCAAGTGAATAATGTGCAATATCATTCAATTCTGCATGAACCTCAGACCAAAATGAAAGCCAGCCTTTTCCCATTCAGACAGAACACACTCTAGGTTAAATCCCTCCGTGGAACAGAAGACACCTCACGTCTTCTACTGCACCTACAATTTCTCCCATAAATGCCCTCTGAGGTTCCAGAAGGGCTAATTCTTTCCCTGCAAATGAGCATCAGGCACCTGGTTTTGTGCTCATCCTTACCTCCTCATACTCAGGTCAGAGTAAGGCAGTATTTCCTTGCTATTTGGGTTATTTTGTTTGGTGGGGTGTCTTGTTTGGTTTTGTTTGGATTTTTCTTTTGCTTTGGGGGAAAGGGAATCGAGTTCTACTGAGCAGTGCCCTCACATTCACCTCCCAGTTCAGATTTTCAGCCAATTAGGCCAGCAGTGAGGAGTGGCCCCAGGGAGTTCCCATCCCAAGTGGCTCTGGCCAGCTCACATCCCAGAGCTGTGAGGAGAAACACCAAGGTTCTAGTTCAGCTTGGAGATGAGCTGATGAAGTTTGAGGTATGCTGCTGCGATCTGGGGGCACAGGAGCAAAACCAGTTCTTCCTCTGGGCCAGCTTTAGATTGAGAGTTTGAAACAAAGCCATATAGAGGTTTGATTTACATATTAATTTTTAAGTTTGCCATGCTCTAGTACTGCAATGCATCTTGACACTATAAGTAACTGTATCACCTTTATACAGCTCACTGAAAGCAGAATTTTGAAAGCAGACTTTTTCCTGATCTCTCTCACTCCATGAAGGTAGCAATGAATCAAATGAGGGAACTCAGACTTCTCATGCACATAGCTAAATAAGCACAATCATGATGTTATGAAAGCTTGAGAGGTTGGATTTTCCTTCAATTACTAAGGGCTGCCTCAAATTACAGCCAAACAAAAAGGTATATTGCTATTAAAAAATTAGCACTCCATATAACACATGCACTCATGGCATAATGAAACTGCATGCAACTGGAGACAGGAAAATGAAGAGTTGTTAATTTTACTGACCTCTGACTAAACTAATAGGACTGATGTATTTTACCAGCTCAACTAGAACTGTGAAAGAGAAAAGTTACCACAACTGCAGTCAGTCGATGCACCTGCTGCTGCAAAGTTCTTCCACTCAGTATTACAAACAAGTATTGCTCCTTAAAACTAAAAGGCTGTAAGAGCCCCACAAAAGCAGGGAATACATACTCCAAACCACGGCAGCATAAGCCCTTCTCACTTCATTGATTTTGAGTCAATTTTCCATGTGTAACAGGCAAGTGTCACCTTCATTATTTTAAAAAATAAACACTTCTAGGCTAAATTTGACAGAAATATCCACAGAACTGCTTATCAGTTACCTAGGTACCTGTTTTGGTTTATAGCTTAGCAGCTACTCCACTTTGTTAAAGCCCAAACAATTGCATTTAACAATTAGTTAATGCAAGTTCACTTTCAATACAGGTCTAATGTGCCTCAAACAGGCCAGTCCGCCACCCCCTTGATAAGCAGAGTTCAATTATGTTACGTGTCTGATGCTAAGCTCATATTGCTTCAGTGTAATTAAATGTAGCTTGAGCTTCAGACTAAACTGATAGAACTAGATCTGCTCTCCTGCAGTCTCTGCGTGGTATACCTACAAACCATGGCTGCCACACACACACAATCAGAATAAAAAAGTCATCTCGAATGAGGGTTTACTGTTTGCAACGGAGTTTCTGTTACTAGAAGTGGAGAGGAATGTTTAGGAAGGTTTTCTGCAGTAGCCAATTTCTTCTAGCCCAGAGAGTATTGAACACAGGGCTGCCTGTACTCTCCATTCTATTACAAAAACCTAATCCCATCGCATGACCTGCAGCAATTCAGTTTAACAAATCAACAATTACAAATATTTTGGCAAACTAAGCTTAGGTATTGTTTGCCTCTCGGCACAGTTCACAACCAGTTTATGGCTTTATGATAAAAGTCATTAAATCCAATCTGAAAAGCAGAATTTACAGCTCACTTAGCAAGTCAGGCCCATAAATGGATGCTTTCAATTACAGGGCATTTACATGCACAACCATTAAGGCAGCATTGAATACATTTGAAAACTCTGGAATACTTTTTATAATAATTAAAACTTTGCGTAGTGTTCTTTGTATAAGCAAAACTTAGGATTTCACTTCAGTCTCAATCAGGGCTCAGGTTCATTGTTATCCAGAACGTACTACAGAGCCTGTTCTCCCAGTACTTTTGTGGGAAAGGGATTAGAGAGATGGAAACAAGGTTTGTTTTTTAAAGTTGCTCTCAGTAGCAGGGAATTTTTTCTTGAGCTCCAATAAACTCAATTATATCAACTGGTGCTCAACACTTCAGAAAGATCAAGTGGAAGAGGAAGATGGAGGAGGACCCAGGAGGGCCTTTCATTTGGAGATCAGCTGTGCAATTCCAGCTTATCTGATTTTGTTGGTGAATCTAGCTGCCAGGTAGAGGAAATGCAGAGGTCAGCTCAGAGACCAATTTTTCAGCCTCATTTTTTCAACTGAGTTGTTCCTTTTACCATCAATCAGGACCCCAGGAAAGCTGGCAAATCCTTCTTCAAGATTCTATCACACACACGCCCAGCTTCTCCCACAAAGAAAACTGGATCTTCAAACACTTGTTTTGGTGCCCGTCAGTGTAACCTGAACCCCACAACTGCAGAACAACAACCAACTGGGAGGTTACTCTGTTCAACATCTCAATACACTATTCAATACGTGCTTAGACTCATCTTTAAGTTTAAACCACCTTAAGCGAGATACTCCCCTTCCTCTTTTTAAAGGCATTTGTAACTAACGTTATCTTTCATCACCAGAGTGCTAAGCAAACCGGGGAAGGGGGGCGGAGGGGACTTCACAAACACCTCCTTCACTTTTATTCTCATCCCTCCCGAATTCATCAGAGCTTGTAAACATTGTAAGTTTCAAAGCTATGCCTTAGAACAAGCACACAAATAACCCACTACCCCACCAATACCACGACAAAAGTATGGGAAAGTCCAAACAGCAACACTGCCCTGCTGAGAGGAGCCTTCCACCCCAACTAGGAGGTGCTTCTTTTTCAGCCTGGAGAGCAGAGCAAGGACTAATCAGTCTCTCACTACACAGTCCAGCCTCCACAGAAATAATGTCATGAATCAGCCAGAAAGTACAGTTCTCCAGGCTAAGAGAGGAACACTTGAGAAAAGACAAACCTGCTGTTACCTGCGGTCTCCTAACAAGCTGTTATTACAAACCTCTTGCTACAGATGAAATCTGACTCGTTTATAACCATGGGCTCTGATAACATGAGCTCTACACACAATATACATAAGCTGCAGCGTTTTGAGAGGCACTTCTTTTTGTAAACACAGTAAACAAAACTTTTTCTTAACGCTATCCCACTTGTAAAGCATTTGAAAAACGCACAACACACGTGTTGTTTTTTTTTCAGTCAAAACCTGTGACAGACAACCAAAAGGACTTGAGGCCAGCCTGCAGTCCGATTCCCAGCTGTTCAACAGCCCTCCCAAACCATCACAAGGGTTCTTTGCTCACTCTCATCGCACACCTTTTCCCCTTATTTCCCCGAAGGACACTAAAAGACCACATTGTGATGCACTTTTCCTTTTCGTCCCCACCCTCCCCCACAAAAATAAAAATAAAATTACAAACCAGAAACTCCACAGCTCCTCAGCAACAACACCCAACCACTCGCACTTATCACGACACGGTGAAACACTCACCGGGTTATGTTTGTTTACAAACAACACGGGGCAGCCAAAAGCTCCTCTCGGGCAACCCAGGGCCTGACCACAGGGTGGGATTTCCCCCCAGCATCTCTCGGGTGGGAAACCCTCGTGTCCTGTGCTGTGCCTCGGACCAAAAGGTGAGGAGCTAAACCAGAAACACCCCTCCCCGCTCCCGTGGGCCTCCCGTGCCACTCGGGATACCCCTCGAGCCAGGCAAACACACCTGGCACGGAGGGAAGGATGGAGGGAGGGATGGAAGGAGGGATGGAACGAGGGAATGTCCCCACCATGTCCCCAGTGTGTCCCCTGTGCCAGCAGAGCCTCCTGGGAGGGAGGGAAGGAGGGATGGAAGGAATGTCCCCACCATGTCCCCAACATGTCCCCTGTGCCAGCAGAGCCTCCTGGGAGGGAAGGAGGGAAGGAGTGGGCAGTGGGTGTCCCCACGATGTCCCCACATATCCCCACGATGTCCCCAATGTGTCCCCTGCTGTCCCACAGAGCCTCCTGGGAGGGAGGGAAGGAGTGGGCAGTGGGTGTCCCCACGATGTCCCCACATGTCCCCACGATGTCCCCATGTCCCCTGGTGTCCCACAGAGCCTCCTGGGAGGGAGGGA
>WBMV01001085.1:98425-122675 GCA_013396655.1 Campylorhamphus procurvoides | reverse complement strand
GAAAGAGGGACATTTAGGTTAGATATTGGGAAGGAATTGGTGGCTGGGAAGGTGGCAGGGACTGGCACAGGTTGGGCAGAGAAGCTGTGGCTGCCCCTGGATCCCTGGGAGTGTCCAAGGCCAGGTTGGACGGGGCTTGGAGCAACCTGTGATAGTGGAAGGTGTCCCTGCCCATGGCAGGGGCATTGGAACTACCTTATCTTCTTCTAACCCCTTAAAATTCTATGATACTATGAGTGGGAAGCCACAAGGTGGAGTTTCATGGGCTTTTTTTTGATGAAAATTCAATTCCTGCTTTGCTAGAAGGCTCTTGAAGATGCCCTGTTTTTCAGGTTTTGCTTTTTTGATACTTTTCCTTACTATATATCATTTTTCTCAACTTCAGGCCACTTCTTTTACTCCTGAGGTGACATCTCACCAGCGAAGCACTTGGTTCTCCAGAGACATGCTCGTCTTCCAGGCTGAAAGGGTTCCTGAACTCAGTGATGTAGGTGTTGTGATTCAGTGTCTTGGGCACAGAGCCCATCTCAGCAGGGCTGGTATTCCCAGGAGCCAGGTGAGACACCTCTCCCACCCTTCAGCCCTTCTGTCAAAATGATAGATGTGGACTCTCAGAAATCTCTCATTTGTCTTGTCTGTGCTTGGATTCTCCCAGCTTGAAGCAGACATGTGGCTTAATTGGTTTTTTGGTTGCCTTTTCCCCGCTTTTCCATCATTTTGAGATTCAGGCAGTCATGAAATAAGCAGAAAAGTGAAATGGAGAAGATTCCTGCTGCAGACAAAGCAGAGCATCTGACAGATTGCCATCATGTCTTTGAAAGATAAGGTGTCCCAGGCATGTTGTACCTGGAAATAGATACAGGCTATTCAGCCAGCACTTACTTTGTGGAGGTTTCACTGCATTCAGAGATAACTTTTTTTCCTATGAACAGCAAGTTAATTAAGCTCAGTTTTCATATGCATTTGCATCCGATGTTCCCTTCACCTCTTCTCTAAAACACTTTCATGGCTCCCTCTCCTCTTACATCTCCAAGGCTGACTCCTGATAGATCCAAATCTCCCTTCCATGCCCCAAACTACTTGTGTTGGCTTTCTGTCTGGAGCAGCACGTGCTGTGCCTGATTCAGGAATACGTGTGCTCTGAGTGGCAGCTGCCCTCTGGTTCTCTGCTGCCAAGGTAGCCAAGCACTGCTGATAAGGGCTGGGCTTTCCCTACCTCTTTCCTGGGCAGAGCACTGACAACATGTTTCTTTCCTAATGCAGCCACTGTTTGCCATGACACTCAATGGATTTTGTATTTCCAGAAGTTCTACATCTCTGCTAGGTGTGCCTGAAACAAGTCAAAAGGTTGACAGGCTTATACTGCAGGATGCTGATACAAAAAACCCAGCAATTTTTGTGGAAATCTCCTTTTTCTAGGAAAGGAAATTGCAAGCAGGAGAAAAAAAGCAAACGGAAGAAGGTGGCATAGGGGCTGCAAATCACAGGGCTCAGAAGTGGTGGCTATAGAGATGGCAGCCAGATGGATGTGTATCTGCTATAGAAATAGATGTGTATCTTTTATAGAAAGGGCTCCCAGACACACACCTGCATCAAATGAGGTTGGATGTAAAAAAAGAAAGATCTTTTACTATGAGGGTGATGAAACCCTGGCACAGGTTGTGAGGTGGTGGATGCCCCATCCCTGGAAGCATTCAAAGTCAGGTTGGACAGAGATTTCAGAAACTTGGTCTCATTGAAGATACCCCTTCCTTTGGCAGGGAAGTTGGACTGAATAACCTTTAATGGTCCCTTCCAACCCGAACTACTCGATAATTCTGTGAAATAGTACTTGATTCAATAAAAACAAACTGCAAAACTTGAGCCTTGATACAAAAAATGGGTATTACCAGGTCTTGTTAATTCATCAGACAACCACAGACTGGTTTATGTTGGAAGGGGCCTTAAAGCTCATCTGATTCCACCCCCTGCCACAGGCAGGGACACCTTCCACGAGCCCAGGTTGCTCCAAGCCCTGTCCAACCTGGCCTTGGACACTCTCAGGGATCCAGGGGCAGCCACAGCTTCTCTGCCCAACCTGTGCCAGGGCCTGCCCACCCTCACAGCCAAGAATTTCTTCCTAATATCCTATCTAACCCTGCCCTCTTTTAGTTTAAAACCATTCTCCTTTGTCCAATCACTATCTGCTTTGTAAAAAGTTGCTCTCCATCTCTTTTATAACCTCCTTTTAGATATTGAAACCCTTCAGTGAGGTCTCTCTGGAGCCTTCTCTTCTCCAGGTGAGCGCCCCCAGCTCTCCCAGCCTGGCTCCAGAGCAGAGAGACTCCAACCCTTGGAGCATCTCCGTGTCCTTCTCTGGACTCTGTCTAGGTCCTTGTCCTTCTCAAACCGTGTAGCTCAGCACATTTTGGACATGAGCAGTTTGGTACAAATGGTTGACAGCCCCGTTTGGATTTGAACCTGCAGTGGGGGAGCATGAGCATCTCTCCCAAGGTCTCCCAAGGTGTGTGAGAGGATCAGCACCTTCACAAGAGGTGTCCCTGTGCAGGAGACACAAACAGCTCAGTGGTATTTCATGGTCATCTGTCTGCTAGAAAGAACAAAGGAAATTGAGCAACTTGGACTGGTGGAAGGTGTCACAGCCCATGGAACAAGGTGATCTTCAAGGGTCCTTCAAACCCAAACCATTCTGTGACTCTGAAATAATCTGAGAACTAAGAAATCAAGCTGAAGCAGTAGGTGACTGTGCTATGCTACAGAGAATACATGTTGACTTCCCAAAGCCTGTGACCAAAGCCTCTTAAGAAGGAAAAGAAATACAACACCAATATCAGATAACTTCAAAGACACCTAGGATTTCTTAACGACCTGGCACTATCAGATATGACTGCCTGGAGTGGAGGCAAATGTGAGGTGCAATGCCACAAAGACAGGGTTTGGAGGCAGAGCAGACAGTTTGTGTGTTGAGATCATTATTACCAGCATGTCAAAGTGATGTAGTAAACTGGAAAAAAAAATAAACCAAGGAAGAGCTCTCAGCAGAGCTGTGATACAGAAAGATCAGCCAGAGGAGGGTTAGGTCGGAAAGGCTCTTCTTCAGAGTATGATTGGACACTTAACAGGCTCCCCAGGGCAGTGGGCACAACCCCAATGCTGCCAGAGCTCCAGGAGGGTTTGGACAACAGGACAGGGACAGGGTGGGATTGTTAGGGTGTCTGTGCAGGGCCAGGAGTTGGACTGGATGGTCCTTGTGGGTCCCTTCCCACTCAGGATATACTGTGTACTTCTGTGTATAAAATGACCAGAAAAGTCCAAGGACAACTACTGTTAAATGCTCCCGGATACTTTAGTTCACTCTGGTGAAGCACTCTCATGTACTTCAGTAAGTGCTTGTCTCTTTCATCACTGGCTGCAGTGCTGCTTCCCTACTTACTCTAAATGCCACTGGAGCACCTTAGTTTCTCTCTAAACCTACATCAAAGTAACTTTCCTCTTGCACAAGTCTGCCAAAAGTTATGAAAGAGGGAATGGTGCTGGGTCTGGAAGCTGGGAAGGGGACAAATTCCCTTTTTCTCTGCACTACTTCATGGCCAAACATGGGAACAGCCTCTCCATGCCATTGCAGGACTGCCAAGGGGGGGAAACAGCACAGCATGATCAAAATCTTCCTCTACTGTTGATGCCAGCATTAAAAAACTCCTCAAGGACTGAGACTGTGTCTCCCTCAGAAGGTTAAATATGGATTAAAACCCCTTGTCCTTGTGTCTCATCAAGGCCGTACTCGGCTCCACACCATATCTTGTGTTCTTGTGGCAGCACAAAGAGGCCTAAAGAGAAAACCACACTGTGCTGTTCCCATCACATCACGAGGAACATGTCAGTTGATTTTCATATCAAATAATGTCTGGTGTGCTGTCCAAACAGGCGTTGCATTAAAGTGACTAGAGGAGAGCTTTAGCAGCATAAATTAAAAGGAAGCCATTGCATGAGGCATAAAAATTGCCAAAATGAATAAGAATTTTACTCAGTCATACCAGCATAGATTAAATACTCACAAAACTCCTCAAACTTTAAAAAAGTACTCAAATTTAAGGCTGGGAATAACAGCAAAATACATTAGAAAAAGCATTGCATATTTCTGTTATTCTATTTATCTCTTTAATAGTGAAATTACTCATTATTTCAATAATGAAATCAGTGAAATGAATAGTCTCTGAAGACTTGAGACTCCAATCTGCTCACTACCTCTTCTTAAATGCAGAAGTATGTTTCCAATATTGCACAAATCACTGTCACTTCAGACTGGGCTGTTAGGAAATATCAAAACAAAGCAAAAAAAAAAATAAAATAAGGGAAATCAGCACCACAGTGAAAAAAATATTGACCAAAAGCAAAATTTGACAACCCCTCATGTAAGACTGCTGTGTCTGTCCTATCCTCTTGACAGAGCGGGCTTAAGAAATAACAAGTATTCAAAATAATGTGCTGAAAGCAAAGTTCTACCTTTCTGACCCATCACAGCATGACCTGGTTGGTGTTTGTGTTATAAAGTACATTACATTTATCAGATGGAATGGAGTTAGACAGTAATCCTTGGAAGTGACATCCTCCTTAAGACATTCACAGCACAATGAGAAAACCTGTGTATCTCCTCCCGTCCTTCATTTACACTGTGTAATTCTAATCCGTAAATTATTTAACTACTGTAACTTATCTTAATTCCTAGTACCTATGTGCACATAAACCCAAAGCAGAATGAGTTGAGACAACTTTGACACAGCCAGACACTTAAATTTTTAATTCCTTTGCTGCTTTAACTGGTTTGACTTTGCACTGAAATGGACAGGGAACTTTCCTGCTCTGAAAACTAGCTATTCTTTCCCCGATTTTCCTGTTTTTTTATAACTTAGAAACATTTCATGTTGCCAGCATTTCCTTTTTTTCCCTCAGATTATCCCTCTGTCCTTTCTTATTATTCCAAATACTTCACCATTTATCTGCCTACATCCTTTATTTTGGATTAGTTGATTAGAAACACATTTATGCTAACCCCAAATAAGCCATCATTAAAGTGAAATAACCTTGTTTATAAAGAGATTTACACAAGTTTATCTTTATTGACTTAAATGAACAAGTGTAATTTGTGAGTAGGCCTGGGGGACAATAGCTTTGTTTCTAAATTAATGGTAGGCCTTGGTCCAGGCAGCATTTGAGTACATGTTTAAATCTATGCAGGGAATAAGCCAGCAGGATCAGTCATAGGAACGAAATTCAGCATAAATGCAAACCTGATATGATTAACTTTTCGATCATCCTTATTTCCTTTTTCTGTTTGCTTTTTCCAGCAAGCTGAAATTAATTCATTACCATGAAATCCGAAAAATAATTAAGAAAAAAATAGTTTGTGCCTCTGTAGGAAGGATCAAAATAAACCAATTTATCCTGTGATCAGTTATTGCAATACAGTCTGTTTCTGTTTTACATTGTGTAAGATGCACTATGCTAATTAAGCATATGTTTGTATAGATTAGTCTCAATGAGATTTACCCCAGTTTTCTACACCATCTGTGCAAGATTGGTAGACGAGTTGGAAGTGATCTCTGTATATATTGTCTGTAATAGTTGAAGAAGTGTTTAGAACACTTAGAGGTACAAGTTTTCTTTTTGTTATTATTGGTCTAGCAAAGCTTTTGAGGGTTGTCCTTGTGCTTTCAAAAACTAGTGGATTTAAGGCAATATCAATTTAAAAGTTATGATTAAAAGTTGTCATTTTAAAAGATTTGCTCTGATGGACCGAATAAATCAAGCAAGAATTTAAAGAACCTGACAAATCCTTTCTTGCTTAGTTTTATCTAGAGATATGAAACATACATTACTGCTATGCAGGTGAAGATATAAATGTTGCCATAATAAAAAAATCAGGCCTTAGAAATAATCTGGGACTTTATCACTACAAAACTGTCATGTTGTTTACTTTAGCTGTTGGTGTTTATCATGATGAATAACTGATGCAAAGAGAAAAAAGAGAAAAGGTCTATCCTTCTAACAGTGCTCGAAGCCAACTGATGGCTTTTTCTGTGTAATCCCTAGGGAAGCTTGTGTCAGAGCCTCCATCCTTGGCACTCCACATTGCCAAGGGCTGATTTCCTCGACTGGGGGGACAGAGGAAGGAGCTCTCTGCCCTGGACAGCCCTGGCATGGTGCCATGACAGCCTTTGGATTTACAGAGGACATTGGGAAGAACTCAAGGAGTTATCCCTGCCTCTGCTGTTCAGTGTAAGACTCAGCTGGTTTTGTCCTGCCCCTGTTTAGGATCAAGCTGTTGGTGCAAGAAGCTGTTGGTGGACACACATCCTCTCTCAGCAAAGCAATATCTACTCTATGAAAGTAGATTTTGCCCTGTTTTACACTTAGGAGCTGCCTTTCTGGCAACACAGGCAAGATCTCATCAGTCTGGGGGGTCCTGGTGCCATGTTGAGGCTGCAAGGCACTGAGAGGGTGAAACTCAACATTTTACCAGTCTTTAAATTTGTGACCAAGATGGACCATCACAACCTGTATGTGGCTCCCTTCAAAGGCCTAATGGTTTCCCCCCAAAAGATCCCTGTCTCAGTCTGTAGCCTTTGCAGTTCTGGCTCTTACAGAAAAGGCAGCAAACCTGGGGTGAGAAGCATCTGCCATCTGCCTGGGAAGTTGGTGTGGTGAAAATGAAGGCCTTTCTCTTTTATCTTCATGCCATTGGATCTCATTATACCTTTTTTATTGGTTTTGTTTCGTTACACTGATGTCTTCACATGGAAATCTTTATCATGTGTAAGTATTTGGCGACTGGGAGTGAGTCACACCTCAGTTGGTTGGTTTTTTTTGTTTTTTTTTTTCTTAAATACACAACCTAAACCAAGTTTCTTTGGTCTTTCCCTGCAAGGAGGGTTTTTGAACTTCCATGTTTATCTGAAATCGTTACAACTTCTATTTTAAAGTATGGACACTGAAGCCACGAACAGTCCTTTAATTAATTTACAGTGTTGAAACACTTCTCTGCCTTTATTCACTTGTCTTATGTTTCTGCATTCAAAGTCCTCGTTTCTTCTCTGGGCTACTATGTAAAACTGGGAATAGATACAGTGAGCTGTAAATCCTTTTTAAAGCCACTGCTTTCCAAAATGCAGTCCCTGTTCTTCAAGTTGAAATGTGCAGCCCTGATTCCTTCAGACAGCTGTCTTAAACCCAGCAGTCTGAGTGACTGCATTTACTGCACTGTGCGGATCAGTCTGTAAAAGTAATTTGTCAATATTTATGAAACATGGGAATAGGAAAAGACTCCCAGCTTTCAGCCACTGGCAAGGACAGCTTCTGAATTTTCAGACCTTCGCATTTACAGGTGAGGAAAGGCCAGACAAAAATGAGACCTCAAATGCTTTGGAGTAGCACTGCTAGTGGAATTGGAAGTGGGGAGGTGTGTTTTCTGGTAGATGTGACCAAGGCAAACCCGAAACCGCAGTCTGGCTGAGTTAGCTTCTCCATGCAAGTTTGACATGGCTGCAGGCAAACAGATTACAGATCATATAGTTTTAAGCACCAGGGATAAGGAAATCACAGCACACAGGCAGCAAAAGTCAGAATCAGAATTAATCACCTTGTTGATATGTGTCACAGCAAGGAATAGGGCAAGAACAAGGTAAAAAAGGTAAAAAACATGGAAAACATAGAAGAAGCACACCATGGACAATAAGTAGCAGCAGCATCTGAAATAGTAGTAATGACCTACAAAGAGCAAGAAACAATGAAAGAGGCTAATACCCAATAATCGTGTTCATTCCAAGATAAATCGCTTTCCAAGCCTGCACAAAGAGCAATCTGCAGCAATATGTAATCTACAGAAACTGAAGATAAACAGGACCCTTTAGAAGGAGCATCTTGCTCTCCATTCCCTGGCTTGAAGATTAAAGTTAAAAAAAACCCAACCAACCAACGAAACAAAAAACAATTTACACCTCAAGCAATGTCAAGGCAAGAGATATTCCAAGGACATCTTCCTTCGCAGAACAAATGTTAAGTGTCTTTCAGAAACTTAAATGCTAACTTAAGGATTCAAGTAAGGACTTAAGGCAAGTTTTTGCAGTTATTTTGGACTCAAGGACCCACCTTGTCCTCTCTGTGTTTTTTTTCAACCTTAACTATGTTGAGTGTCGCCACAGGGCTCTCCTTAGATAACAAAGGACATGCTTGTACTTTTGCAGGGCAGAGACTAAGGATTTTGGCCCAAACAGTCCTTGTGGGTGACTGTTACAATGCAGAACTTTGGAGGTCCTCAAATTCAGTGCAATCCTTACTGTTCAATTTTGTGTGTGATGCTCAGCTGGCCTCTGTCCTGCCAGTGAGGAAAAAAGCCCTGTTGAAGTTAAAGAAAACAGAATAATCTTCTGAAAGCCTGTTCCTGGATGTGTCTATGATTCAGTCAGGGTTGAAAACCTCTTGACTGAGCTCAGTAGCTCAGGATTTGCGGGTGCTGTAACCAGGATTCAGGGCTGGTTGCTCACCCAGGTGCTGGGTGGATTTTGCAATGGACCAAACTCAGCGTGACAGGTGACTCCACTGTTTGGGGAGGAGGAGAGTCGGGGAATGCCAGTCTGAACTCTGTCCACTCTTAAGAAACACAGAGGAGACATACCTTGAGCAGGTTTTGGGTCCAGGACTCATTCTGCCAGAGAAAAGTGCCCAGCACAACCCCTAATGACTCTGCTGGTGGGCACTGGCAGCTATGATGCTCCATGTGTGAGCTGCCCTCTCCTGTAAACACTCAGAGAAGTGACAAGCCAGTGTGTTTGGGCTTCTTTCTGATTGTCCATTCCTGGCTGCTACCTTTTGATCCTTCAGCTGATGTTCCTGCTACTTCTCCTGTAGTTGATCCAGAGGAAAAGCATCCCTAGCATCTCACCTACCACGTGTCAGTGCCAGACAGGTGATTGTCAGCCTACCTGCCGAACTGTCTAGACCCAGTGATGTGCTGTCGAATGCACAGACTTAACAAAATGATAGGGGAGAATATTTTCCCCATGAATCCTCTCTCAGTCATGATCTCAGAGGCTATTTGTGTCAGTGGCAGGTACAGGTATTTTCAGATAAAGACACGATTTGATGAATCAACCCTGCCTCTCTAAGACGTTCTAAGTTTGTTATCTTTCTTTTTTTTCCAAAGTCCACCCCTGTCATCAGTTTAGGCTTCCATAAATTCCCCAGGAACACGAAATGCTGCAGTTCCAGGTAGTTTGCACTTATTTAACAGCTAATGGCAGTAGATAATGATCTCCTGCTGCTAGATAAAACCAGAAGAAAATCTGTGACAATTTACATTTGGCATACATTTAAAAATTAAGGCTAGTATCTTGGAAAAAAAATATCTATTTTTAAACAGAACATTTTAAACAGAACATCAGTTGTTTATCTATTTAGTTTGTTTCTCAGCAAAAGGGTGAGAATCATCCCGGCACCATTTACAGTTCCAGACAGATAAGACTGTCGCCATGAAGAGTCCTGCAGTTTCCTTCTCCTGTCTTCTTGCCCTTTTTCGAGCATGATGACTTAATGGCATCTGATACGGCTCAAATCATAGCCCAGCTAGAGTCTCACCTGGATATATTGTCGAGGCTGTCAGGTCACTCATAAAATGCTTCACCTGGAAGATCTCTGTGCTCTGAGCCAGGAGCTGCATAGCCAGGACCAGTGTCTGGTAAGAACAAAGCCTCTAGAAGGGACACCAGGGAAACAGGTCCACCTTCATTCTCATGAAAGTATTTGTAACATGGTTTTGGTCCATTTATATATATATATAAATATATATATATATAACATATATATAAAGGCATTTGGGGGAAGCTAGGCTTGTGCTGGCTTTTGAGGGTGCCTCAAGGCTACCTCCAGTACCAAATCCCTGCAGACAGATGGTTGGATGCATTTCACCAAATATTAGAAGTTAGACATCAAGGTCCAAGTTACTTGCCATAAACTGTTTAGAGGACAGTTCATCTGGCCTAGTTTAGAGACTGTTTTAGAATGGGATGAATAACACCCCAAGGAGCTCCTATTAGTCTACATTGATTATAAAGGGAGCCTTTCAATTTTTAAATACCTGAGGATGCTTCAGATCTGCAAGGCTGATTCCCGACACACAGCAGAGCGTGAAGGGTCTAAACCTGTGGGGTCTAAACCAGGAACCTGACCACAGGCTTATGATTTTCCCCCTCCTGCAGCAGCATGAGCAGATCTGCAGTTCCTGGTGTTTATGCCTGTGGCTGCAGCCGGAGACTCCAGCTGGTGTGGAATGAGCAACACCCAGAGAGTACCAGACTTTCTGCTTTCAAAACAGGGCAGGCACCTGAAAAACGCTGCTGCAAATTGTCCCTGGCCTGACCTATATCTCAAACCGTGCCCAAAACTTGTCTGGAAAAGTGCAACTGGCCCAGGGCCCAGCCTTTGCCAGGGACTGCAGCAACTGGAGGACATGGACAAGGGAACTGTGTGTGCTGATTATTCCCATTTGCACCTATGTGGTGCTGGGCTCAGACTGAGCTGTCTCCAAGCTTTGGCATCCTGTTCTGCTGCAGAGACCTGATGTCCTTCTAGGAGCAAAATAGAACTATCTTTTGGTAGGATAACACACCAAGCAACAGGCTGGGGCACAGAGTTGGGGTTTTCTGAAGGTTTCATGTTTGGGTTTTGTTCGTTGTTTTGTGGTTTTGTTTTGTTTGGAACCTTCTGTTTATTTTGTTTTTTGATGTACTGGGAAAATTCTTTGCTGTTCCAAACATCCCCAACACGATCACAAGACCAAACCTCAATTCTCCAGAGGCAGACAAGTACGCTGGCACAATGAACTCAAGAATTAAAATGCAGATCTGTTGACTACGAGGATGTCTATCTGGCATTTGAATCTCTGGTGTAACACCATAGAGCCCAGCACAGCTGGTAAAACTGTATGACAAGTTCAGGACAAGGATTGATCCAGGAGCTCTATAATTCCCTTCCTTGCTGCTCTTGCACAACATCACTGCTTGCCAGCTGTTGCCTTTGCCTACTGCTCTTCATCCTACAAGTTTTTAAACAGCTCTTTAGATTATTGTATATTTGAATTACAGTCTGTTCAGGAAGAGAAGACTAGGAAACCTCAGTAAAATTCTTTTACACCTTTTGATATTTTATTTCTCTCTATTTATGCAATATCTGAATGTCAGGCATTCTCCTATAGGATTGCCTAGGGGTCCTGTGAGGGGATTTCAGATTTACTCCTGATTATATCCAAAGTAACCTGTTTTTTGCTGCCCTTTGTGTCAGTGGACAACCATCCACATCTGCCTGCTCTCTCAGTGACACAAAATCCATCCTGAATGAGATGAAGGAGCTGGTGTGTGATTGCAATTTGCACAGACCCCCCTTCATGAAGAGCCAGTAATTGTTAAATAAATTATATGCTTTATTGTCCGCATGTTAATAACTCTAATCCCACCTCCAACTACCAGGTTTAGAAATGTGATTAGGGAGGATTATACCTCACCTAATGCCTAATCGGTTGTCTGTTCCTAGCTGGCCTTTTATTTCCACACACGCAACACGAAGGATCTAATCAAACATCTCTCACGCATGGAAAACGCCAGGCGAGTTAAAAATCAGTTGAGTGAGAGCAGGTAGCAGCTAGAAACCAGACATGACTGAAACATCAGCTGGTGTGGTTACAACTCTGGGCAGCACCCAAACATTCCCTTCACACCCTGACCATTTATTTAGAGTGATTAAAAACCCAAAGGGCTGGAGGTAGATCTCCACCAGACTGGTTTCCTAGTTTGAGGTGGTTTGGGGTTTTTTTTCAGACAAAATGTGTTGGGTTTTTTTTCTTCCCCATACAGTTCTCTTGTTTATCTTCCTTTATGTAGGAAAATATGAATATCTTTACCAGCAACACTAATGGCCACGTTGGTGAGTGCCACAGTCCAAGAGCTGCTCTCACAGCT
This sequence comes from Campylorhamphus procurvoides, assembly GCA_013396655.1. Classification (NCBI taxonomy): domain Eukaryota; kingdom Metazoa; phylum Chordata; class Aves; order Passeriformes; family Dendrocolaptidae; genus Campylorhamphus; species Campylorhamphus procurvoides. The sequence continues at coordinate 110,670 of WBMV01001085.1, read as the reverse complement.
GATCTCCGAGCACAGCTCCTTTCTCCCTGTCTTGATATGAGGCTCAATTGCTAGGATGTGGCAGCAAACATGAAGTGACATCCCAAATTACTCCATGGGTTGAACATCAGTGAGCACAATCACAGGATGCCTTTCACCCTTGACCATGCAAGCTGAAATCACTGTCTACTCCACCTTGCTGAGCATTCACGTCACACAAGCACCCAGAAAGAAAGGCAGCACCTCGTGGAATTCCCCATGTACTTTCAGAACCGAGGAAAATGGATTAATGAAGACCAGTAACTTCTAGAAACTCTCCCAAAAAAATTGAAGGACCAAACCCTTCCCTGTCATAGGGTTGCATAATCCTGTTGACGCCATGAGGGCCAGCCTGGTTATCCAGCTGAGGTTTAGCTCCTCTTTCTTGTCTGATTTCTCCTTCCTTCCACACATCTACACCTCCAGCAACAGCTCTCAGCCAGGCAGGGCCAAAGGGACCAAGAAATAGGTCATAGGGGTCAGAGCTCATCCTTGGTAGCAGCAATCCAAGAAAGAAAGTTTGTCAAGTCTGTGTACTGAAGCATCAGAAGGATGTGGAGCTGTGAAGACCACAGGGATGCTCGGAGGGCTGGAGCCCCTCTGTCATGGAGCCAGGCTGGGCGAGCTGGGGGGTCACCTGGAGAAGAGAAGGCTCCAGGGACACCTGAGAGCCCCTTGCAGTGCCTAAAGGGGCTCCAGGAGAGCTGGAGAGGGACTGGGGACAAGGCGTGGAGGGACAGGACACAGGGAATGGCTTCCCAGTGCCAGAGGGCAGGGCTGGCTGGGCTATTGGGAAGGAATTGGTGTCTGGGAGGGTGGGCAGGCCCTGGCACAGGTTGGGCAGAGAAGCTGTGGCTGCCCCTGGATCCCTGGGAGTGTCCAAGGGCAGGTTGGACAGGGCTTGGAGACACCTGGGCTGGTGGAAGGTGTCCCTGCCCGTGGCAGGGGAATGGGGTGAGATGTCTTCAAGGTCCCTTCCAACCCAAACCACTCTATGATTTTATACACTTGTTGAAACTCAAAACCAAAAACCAAATACCAACCAACCAAAAAAAAAAAAAAAAAAAACGCTACGTTTTCAAGTGGTATCATGTTGTTGGCATTTTTTTTTTCAATAACATTAATTATAATTTGCTTTGAAGTTTATAATTACAGTACCCTGCTGAGGTCTGAAGAGTTGATAGCCCTGTGGAACTTGGGAAGAGTTAGGGCATTGGTTTGCTTGCAGTTTGCTTTCTATCAGAAAAACAGGGAATTATGCTTAGGGAAGAAAGGAAGAACTATTTGGTCAGAGAACTGAAGTTATATTCTCAACAGCAACATAGGTGCAGATCAAAGCATGATGGAGAAATAACCAAGGATTTAGCAATTCTGGATTACAAAGAGGATTTCAGCCATGTATTTCAAATCTCTAATCTCAAGTAAGCAAGTAATCTAAATCCACCTAATAACAGTGAATGAAATTATAGCTTAGCTAAGTAATTACTCCCTTTTTTCCTTCATATTATTCAGAATAAGTATCTTTCATGAGGTTTCATTGGAGCATTAATTTGCACTGCAATGATTTTAACTATTGAGTTTTAAATATCTGTTTTGTTGGCTGATTAAACCCAAACTTGGTCTCTACTTTTAGTTTTCAGTGTTGGAAAAAACCCCACTTCATCCTGCTGCTAATGTAGCCCCAACTGCTTCCTTTCTAGACCTCTGTCCTTGAATTTACCACCTTGGCTGCTTCAGGGAACTCCAGGTGGGCACCAACTATTGAGGCAGAGGGGTTGTGGTAGAGGCTGTATCCAGCTACCTTTCTAGTGGATACCTTGAAGTCCAATCTAACACAGCCCAGAGATGCTGTTAAAGCTGTTCCAGTGAGGCAACATGTGGGAATTTCAGCTGAGGACCTATATATCACAGCAAAAACTTGGAGAGCTGTGCTAGCAGCTAAGACTGAACTTGCTTGGGCCTGGGCATAAACCTGGAATAAATTCTGGAGTCATCAGGAGAAGGGGAATCAGGGCTTAACTTAAGATCCCACATCCCTGGAACTGCTCAAGGCCAGGTTGGATGTGGCTTGGAACAACCTGGTCTAATGGAAGGTGTCCCTGCCCATGGCAGGGGGTTATTAACAAGATGGTCTCTAACATCACTTCCAACACAAACCATTCTGTAATTTCATGGAAAGGGACCCAAAATTCACAGGGGGTTTTGTTGCAGCCCACCAGCACGGTGTGGCACGTGGCTGGCCAGTGGTGGCAAGGGCTGCAGGTCTGCCTCTCACTCAGTGCAGTCCTACAGCACAAATGAGCCCAGTCCTCTCCCTTACATGATCTTGAAGAGCTTTAGATGGAGGTGAGCAAGAGGAAGCATTTCTGGACCAACTCCATGGTTGAGTGGGCAGAGAGAGACAGTGACCAGAGAGACCCAAGTCCAAGCTTTGCTAAGGAATGCAGGACCCTGAGTCTACCCTTGCTCCATTCTGGTGTATGCTGTGATTCGCCTCATAACTGATTTCAGTCTTAGGGAAGAAAAAATAAACCACAACCCCAAGGAGTGGTGGCTCAAGAAGTATGGCTGTGGTGTGATGCCTCCTGTAGCCCATGCCTGCTGGGGAATCACAGGATGGTTTGGGCTGGAAGATACCTCAAAGATAATCTACTTCAAATGCCCTGCCACAGGAGGGGCACCTTCCACTAGACCAGGTTGCTCAAAGCAAAATCCAGCCTGGCCTTAGACACTTCGAGGGTTGGGCAACCACAGCTTCTCTGGGCAACCTCTGTCAGGGCCTGCCCACCCTCACAGGGAAGAATAATTTCTTAATATCTAATCTAGTGTTGCCCTCTGTCAGTTTGCAACCATTCCCCATTGTCCTGTCACTCCATGCTCTTGTAGAAACACCCCTACACCCAAATCTAACCCTGCTGGCTCAAACAGTTGTGACCTACAATTTTCTAACCAACACAAAGCCGTCTTGGCTGTTCTTGCAGCCAAGGAGGGGTAATTTTTGAAGTCTAGAGAGAATGGGAGTTAAAAATACTGAAGGAGAAAGGGAAAGGAGGCAGAGAGGGTGAACACCATGAGTGAGGTTAGCAGATTTGGGAGATAACACAGTTAAAAGTTTAGTATTCAGGCCATGACACATGGCAAACTTTTGCCTCAAAATCTGCTTCACCAGGACAGTAGCATATCCTCTTGGAGTTGCCTGGGTGTTTCAATCTCCACACACACAGAAGACAGCTTTTAAGGCCATGTCCAGGAAGGCAGGAGAAACTGAGGGCTAACATACTTCAGCAGCTGCTGCATTACCTCTCCTGTCACAGAACAGAGACCTTCTCACCAGCTGTCTGACAACTCTCAACACCACCAAGGGAAAATGCTGCCTACTCAGTCACTTCTCCAAGTGAAAATTACTGCCCCAGCAGCCTCCAGCTCTGTCCTCTGCTTGTGATTGATCCACAGGTGGCTTTTCTTTTAGTTATCAGACTTTTTTCCTCCTCTCTGTCTTTGCAGGAGATGAAAATTCAGCTGCTGGATGAATGCTGACCTGCAAATTGGAGAAAGTGCATGGCAAGAAGGGAGAACACACTTGTGCCTTCCTTGTTGCTGTATGAAAGAATAGCAGGACAAGCAAACTCGAACTTCAAAAGAAAAAAATAGACAACAGCAAGATTCTTTTCCCCCACCATTATTTGTATTTTATCTCAGCTATGTCTTGGATGTGAGGATGAGTATTAGAGGCAGGGACCTTTGAGGGCTTCAGGACATAGCTCAGGCTTGACCAGAACACAAGCAACACACAGCAACAGACACAGGGGCCACCAGGGCAACCAGAGTGCTGCCCAAATCAGGCAGCTGAATTCCATTTCAGGTGTCCTAATCCAAAATCCAAGCCCTGAATATTAATTTTCAGACACTGCTGATATTTGTCATCTTCTGTCAGACTCTGGCCAAGCCACCCAAGTCACTGCCATCATTCCCCACTGTCCCCTCTGTGTTCAGCGCTTGTGGTTTATCAAGCCTGGGTCTCCTCTGCCATCCTGACCTGCACACTCTGCACCATGAGCCCGCTGCTGCTTTTTGCATTTATTCACTCTGAAAAATACATATATTGCCTGCAATTGCCCATCCATTTTTTATGCTCTGAAGGGACTTCTGCCTATGCTGGATGGAACAGTGAACACTGTCACAACTGAGATATCCCAGTCTGGGAGGTCTAGACAACCAGCCTTCATTTTGGATTTTTTAGACCAACATTGGCTTCTGCAGAGACAGATTAGGCCTCAAAGATGTCCTTCTCCCCTCGCCACCAGTCCCGTCTTCTGTCCTTGGTTTGATACCAGAGGCCTCTCCTTTGCAGAAGTGGCAACACTGGTATCACACAAAGGGTTCAGTCTGTCAGGGCCTCTCCAAGGCTGGAGAACTCATAGGCCTATTTCTCAGTTAGTTAAAATAAATAGATTTTTCTCCCAAGACATAATAGTTTCCACTGAGAATGCCAGTGTCCCCCTTCCTTGGATTAGGAGAGCGCTATCTATACAAGGACATTGCTATTCATCTAACCATGTGTTTTACCTTCTCACTAATCAAAACCATCCCTGTTTTTCCTCTCAGAAGCTGACACAGGCTCCCATCCCATCTTGTCTTTGAAGTTACAGTTTCTGACTTTCAGTGCCTTTCCCTCCCAGGCCCTCATTCTGAAGCAAAGGATCATCCAAGGGACACCAATGTATGTTCACTCAAGAGCCCTCCAGCTCTGCTCCAGAGCACAAGCAGGCAAGACTGATGAAGCAATATTCACCCTCCATCTCCAAGGGAAGGGCTTACAAACACATCCAATTCCCAGCCTGGCAAGGCAGGCCCCTTGGCATCTGCTCTCAGACGGCCAGCAGATAGTGGTGCCCACCCCAGGGGCAGAGTAAGTCTCAAAAACGGATCTATCCTCTTTAGGAAAATAGATGTGCAGGGATATCCTGGGACACAAATATTAATATTCCAGGGGTTTGACAAGATTATCTTTGTAGGTCTCTTTCAGCTCAGGGTATTCCATGATTCCAATGCTCATCAGGAGCCCACAGCCTGGAGGAAAGTCACTTAGGGAAAGAAACTGCAGCTTTCTGGTAATGTTGGGTAAGTTTTTTGTTCCATGATGCTCAGTGTGTCTTTCTACAACCTTCTCCTCCAGCTCAGATAGAAGTTATGGGGTTGACACAGAACCCCTGTCTTGGCAGATGATTTGATTAGCCATCAAAGCTGTCAACACTCCCTCTGTACTCAATTGTGTGTTTTATTTTGCCTTAGATGTTTGTCGTAGGACAGGATGGGTTATTCCTTGCACAAACCTGTCATCACCACTCGCAGGAATAACCTGGATGCCAACCATAGAGGTAGTCCAAGGCACCCTACAGAGATAAATTCTATGTTTTGTGTTACAGAAGGTTGAACAGATATCACAATGATGGGAAAGTCATAAAATATCAGTCATACACAAGGATTATGACTCAATCTTCCTTCCTGGACATGGAAGGAAGCACACCCAGTCCTTCAAATTTCAAGGTTCTGGTGAATTTACAACATAAATTATTCATTGCCCTAAACAAAAACATTCTCTTATCTACCTCATCTCTCCTTGCTGGAGCAATAAATATGGCTGCAATTAATTCTGGTAAAGAAGAGCCAATAAAATGAATTATCTCCAATAAACCTTTCCTTCTGCATCCTGTTTTAAGGGCAGTAATGAAAACACATTGCCAGGAGCTTTTTTCAGACATACCATCATGAATTATGAAGACACTGGAGGACATGCAGATGCAGATCCTCTCAGGCTTTGGTCCTGCACCACCACAGACAATGACAGCTCTGTCCTTTTGCCTTGACTGAGCTCAAGGCTTGCATGGGCAGGAGGGACACCTTCCACCAGCCCAGGATGCTCCAAGCCCCATCCAACCTGCCCTTGGACACTCCCAGGGATCCAGGGGCAGCCACAGCTTCGCTGCCCAACCTGTGCCAGGGCCTGCCCACCCTCCCAGACACCAATTCCTTCCCAATCTCCCAGCCAGCCCTGCCCTCTGGCACTGGGAAGCCATTCCCTGTGTCCTGCCCCTCCAGGCCTTGTCCCCAGTCCCTCTCCAGCTCTCCTGGAGCCCCTTTAGTCCCTGCAAGGGGCTCTCAGGTGTCCCTGGAGCCTTCTCTTCTCCAGGTGAGCCCCCCCAGCTCTCCCAGCCTGGTTCCAGAGCAGAGGGGCTCCAGCCCTGCAGCTTCTCTGTGGGTTCCTCTGGACTCTCTCTGATAGATTAAGGCCAGAGCAAGACTTCTCTCTCCTTACAGTCAAAATTCCCCATCTCTGTGTGAGCAAGAGATGTGAGCTCCTTGGGTGCCAACAGAGATGACCTGCTCTCCCAACACTGAAATGATCTCCCCAATCCTTTCCTCCTCTTCTCCATTCACAAATCCCTCCATGTCCTTGGAACAATTACAGCCATAGCAGGGAAGCAGCATCCCAAACAATGCAGCTAATACTTGTTCTTACAACAGGTTGCCTCATCAGGGTCCAGCAGGGTCTCAGATTAAGGGATAATCCTCACCACAGCCCGCAAAGGATGGATAAAGTCACCATTTCCATTTCACAAATAGAGGAGCCGAGGCAGAAAGATTAGCTGCCTTCCCTCAAGCAGCCCAGACCTCAGTCCTGGACTCAAATGAAATGAATTTCTCCCCCAGCAGGGAGATGAGTCAGGTTACAGGGCTGGAGATCACAGAGTGCCTGGTATAGGCCTGGTGGGAGAGAACACATGGTAGTTTACTAATTGTAAGGAGGCTTAGATTCCCAGTTTTCTTTGAGGCCAATACTCTAATTTGTCCAGAAAAAAAATTTTCAAGCCAAAAAGTGGCTTTTCAAGCATTTTCACTAAGCAGCAGGATGCAGGTATCCTCTCTCTCACTTATATCTGCCTGGGCTGGAAGGATAAAGGAAAAACCCCATTCACCCCATAGCATGGCATGAAGATGGTACAGATCCCACCCTCCTCTCCCCAGGGATGAAGGATTAACTGAGCACAGCCCAACACTCCTTATAAATGGTTTGGGCTGAACCTGTGGAGCTTCAACTGGTGGTGTCCCTTATTAGTCCCTTCATTCAGAACATCCAGCACACCCAGAGCTGTGGGTGCACATGTGGCCTCCTGCCCCTCTGATCTGCTGATCCATATGGGGAATTTGGCCATTAGTACCACGCTATGACCCATCCTGGGTGTTTAAATGTGTTGGGATCTTCAGTGGTGATTACTGAAAGCTTTAATGCTGGGTGCAAAGAACCAGAAGATCGATAACCAAAGGGACAGGGCATGAAAAGGGACACTCAGGACATACATCCTGCATTACCTGCCAATGGAGAGCAGCCAGCACCTCCAAAGTGTAATTATTTCACTCATTCCAGATGTTTACCTGGACAGGGATTGCTCTCCCCTTGATTACACCCATGGAGCAGGGACAATGTCCCTGCTGTGGCTGTCTGACCTAGATGAGCTGAATTCCTTTCCTTCATCCACTCTGTTGCTGCCACCTAGGCAGAATATGCTCCCAATGTGCAGAAACAACCCGCACCTTCTGGTTTCCAGCACAACATTTTTCAAAGCTCGGTGTCTTGAAAATACATTTCATAAAAAGTTTTTCAAGTGCAACCTCCCATCTGATTGAGAAAACAAATGGTTGATGGTGCCCTCCAAACACACTATCAGCATCCCCCTGCTCAAATTTTAGCAGAATCCTAATAGGGCCCCATTGTAAAGGGTCTGTGGTGCCCTGTAACATCCCCCTAACCTCCCACTTTGCTGCTGCTGTGCACAGAGACACTCATCCCATGCCTTCCTGCATGGGCTCTCACACCTGCTGAGCATCCTTCTCACATCTCTGGTCCTCAAGGCCTCTCTCAGCCCTACCTGCTCCCACATGCTCAGATGTCCATTCTCCTCCCCTGAAGGCACATGGAGCATCCCCCCTGTGTGGAAGGAGCATATGGCTGGGCATATGGGGTGTTAATGCAGCAGCTGGCACGGGGCAGTGCAGGATTTGGCACAGCAGGCACTCATGTTGGCTGCAAAAGGGGAGCCCCTGTGTGTGTGACGTGGCCACGTCCCATGCTTTGGGATCCCTGCCTGATTAGGAGGGTTGGTGGCAGTGGCTATGGCCCCTCCCTGCTGCTGGGATTTATGGTGATGCTGCTTTTGGGGGTTTCCTTCCTGATTGGCATTTGGAGTCATCTCCATGTTTCAACCTCCCTCGTTCTTGCATGGTTGCTTCAGAGCATCACCAGGTGGGACATGAACATTTATCTCTGGTGGGTTTTTTTTTTGGGGGGGGGTCAGATTGGGATGTTGGCAGCCTTCATCCCTCAGAGATAAACCTTTACCACAAACACCTACTAACATAGACCACAGTGCCCTGAACCAGCCACAGCCACACGTGTCCCTGGTGGCTCCTGGTACTCTCACCACCTCATCTTGGCATGGTCTCCTCCAAAAAAAGTCTTCTCTTGGTTACTTCCTTTTTCCCTCTTGCTCCGAATTTCCTCCTCACCAGCTGGAAGGTGATTTCACAATGGCCAGCTCAATCAGGCAGGGATGCTGGAGACTAGGAGATGGGGTTTCATGGGGATGCTCCCTCCTAACATTTAATTTAACAGACTGATGAAGCAATTGCCAAGATGGACCACTCTGTGGGGATTATTTGCACCCATTGAAGGACCACATGTAAGGAGTAGGCTGGCAGCACATACACAGACAGTTGTGTGCTGCAAGGGCACCATGATTAAATCTCTGTGCCTCCCTGTGCCTCATTTTACCCCCAAACTGAGAAATAATACTGTCTCCTATGTAAAATTTGGTGAGGATAACAGCTAAATGCTTTTCAGATGTATATAGGTCTGCGTATGTACTTACACATACCTTAAGGTTGTTGAATCTATCTGAAAGTAGATACATATATTATCCAGCTGGCTGTTTCTGCTCCAGGGAAAAAGGGTCCAGAGTGCAAGGAGCTACCTTTGTCATGGGTTAAGTGGATCAGACACAACCAGCAGGACACTGGGCAGCTGTATGAGCAGCATATCTGCATGTGGACTGCTGCTCCAGAATTGGTGAATATCCTTAGTTCACAGAATCATTCAGATCAGAAAAGCCCTCTGAGATCATTGAGTCCCATTGTTCCCCAGCACTGCCAAGGCCACCACTGACCCATGTCCCCAAGTGCCACATCCACAGAGCTTTTAAATCCCTCCCAGGGATGGGGACTCCATCACTGCCCTGGGCAGCTGGGCCAGGGATGGACATGCCTTTCTTGTAACGAATTTTATCCTGATACCCAACCTAAACCTGCCCTGACACCAACTGGGACCATTTTTCTTCTTCTCTGGGAGCAGAGCCTGACATCCCCCCCAGCTTCCCCCTCCTGTCAGGGAGCTGCAGAGCCAGAAGGTCCCCCCTGAGCCTCCTTTTCTCCAGGCTGAGCCCCCCCAGCTCCCTCAGCCGCTCCTGCTGCTCCAGCCCCTTCCCCAGCCCCGTTCCCTTCCCTGCTCCAGCCCCTCAGGGTCTCTGCTGTCTGAGGGTCCCAGAGCTGGACACAGAACTCGAGCTGCAGCCTCACTCTCCATGGAGGATTTTCTCCCACCTCCCACTGAGCTTCTGCTCACTCTTCATTCTACTCATCCAGCTCCTGACTTTAAATTTTGGTGTCACAGCCTGTCTCCTTCAGCCCTGCAGCAACACTCAGAGCAAATTTCTGCTCACCTTCACTTCAGATCCAAAGACCATGACTCAGAAAGTTTGTGAGAATTTTGTATTTCCGACTGATTTTTCAAAGAATATATCATCAAAACCTCAAAAAACATTCCATAAAAGCTGCTTAAATGAGGACCCTGTTTCTGAGAACTCAAGGGTGAAGCCTTAAATATTTCCCAAACAGTGCAAAACTCCAGCTAACATTGCAGAAGTTTGTCCCACTGAGACAACTCTGTCCTCTTTACTATGGAAACTGAGTTAACAGCTACACCTTAAAGACAGGCAGGTTTACAGCCATCCCTATAAGGATTTGCCGGAGGTTATCCAAGAGCAGAGGAGGGTTTTAGCTGACAGATAGGGTCTGTCCTTAAAACCTCAGCCCCTGCCTTGTTTGGCTTTGCATCTCTTGACTGCAAATTGGCTGCCTGAATTTCAGATGACCCCTGAGGCTCGAGGCACTGCATGAACTATTAGGAAGCCTGATCAGATTTGTGACATCTCAGTCAGTGTCATCCCTGCAGGAAGAAAGAAATAAAATAAAACTTTGGGGTTTGTAGCCTGGTACTGCTGTTTGGCTCCTTCTGGTTATTTGCATAATGGTTTTTAGTCTCAGTTTCTAAGGAAATGAGCTTTATTTAATTGCATAAGATTTATATTTGTCACTTCTACTTGACTGAACAGGGCAGAATTATTAGTGGCACTGTGAGGGAAATCAGGAAATACCAGCTGAGGCCACAATGGGCATCAGAGGGTCCAGTCCCAGCTTATCCCCTTGGGAATAATCTCCCAAAAATCAGGGTTCCCATGAGGCCACTGATAGCTGTGGCATGTTCCCAAGCTCACTGGCCTAATTATTTGTTTGTGGTTAACCGAGGTGTAAAAAATTCCTGGAGTCATAGAATCATTTAGGTTGTAAAAGACCCTTGAGGTCACTGAGTCCATCCATTAAACTCCCTCTGGATGGGGCTGAGGTTTGTATTTCCTCTGCTTGGCAGGTCGATAGGTGTGATGGGAGGTGGTGGGTGATCACACATGTCCTGGTGCAACTGAGACCCCAAAACAGCTCCAGATGTGGGTACCAGCCCTCTGATGTCACGGTGCTAATAACACCAAGGGTGTGGGTTAAATCCCCATATGGGTCATTCACCTAAGAGTTGCACTCGATGATTTTTGTGGGTTTTTTCCCAATTCAAGTGCATTCTGTGAAATTTATAAGTCCCCAGCATCCTCCCAGTGGCAGAGCTGCCACCAGGCCACCACATGAGGGCAGTCCAAGTTTGAGCGTGCCGGGAGCTGCACGAAACAGATGCGCAGAAATGGGGGGGAAAACCAACCCAATTGTACTTAAATATCCTTTTTTCCCTGCACAAGATTTCCTGCTGGGGTATCGGGCATCACCAGGGGTTTCCCCTCAGCCCATACACCCCTGTGGTGGCAGCTCAGATGCCACAAGAAGAGCCACCCTGTAGGGCCACCACAAAATACCCCATCACTCACCTCACCATCACTTGATCACAGAATCATTTAGGTTGTAAAATACCCCATACGTCAAGTCCAGCCACTAACCCGATGCTGTAAGTTCTGCAGCCCCACAGCAGCACTAAGGAAACACGAGCCACTCACTGCTTCAGGTAACAGTTTATTTTCTCCAGGGTGTAAGATGTGCAGCAGGTACGTGTACAGGACCGCTGTTTTCTTAGCCAAGAGGAGTCGCAACCAAACAAGAGACCGAAACAAAGAAACCTAACAGTATCCTGCCCTACAGCAAATAGTGCAAGTCATGTAAAACATCAGTTCAACACAGGAAAACAAGGAAAAAAAATAGGTATTTCCAAGCCACAGGTATTTTCTCTCCTTCTGGTGGAGATCCCAAAGGTGGGGCTGGGAGGTGGGATGGGGCTCAGTTCACTTGGGCTCGGACTATGTGGGATGAGTGGGTGTATATTCTACAAGAAGGGGTTATTTTTCTTTTCTTATCTTTTTGTCTTGGAAAGAAACCCAGGAGCAGACCAAGGAGGTGCATGCTGTCAGAGGTACCAAAAGGCAACAGCAGACCCTAAAAACCCAGCCATGAGTGACCTGCTGCCAAATACATTTCCTTAAAATGTGATGGTTGGGGTCTTGCTTCATTTACTCTCTTAAAACTCTCCTCTGCAGCCACAAAATCCTCCACCTTCAGGGCACTGAGACTGTAAATAAAGTATTAATCCTCTCCAAAACACATGGGAAAGGACGGAGGGGGTACTGCAGGTCCCAGGGGGCTGCAGGCAGAGCAGAGATGGGGCAGCATTTGCAGCCCCACTGGTGTCACTGGGAGTCCTGCTGAGGACCCCATATCTGAGTTTAAAACATCCTAGGCTCTATCATTTTTTTCCCCCAGGTGACTGGCAAATGGAAAAGCCTCTCACTCCCCCAGATTACAGGCTCTTTCCTTTCTTAAAAAAAATTAAAATAATATATATA
>WBMV01001085.1:73699-91856 GCA_013396655.1 Campylorhamphus procurvoides | reverse complement strand
GGAACAAATAATGTTAACCTTTCCGGCTGGAACAGTTTCTCCTTGAGCTCTCTGGGGCTGTCTTGGTGGAAAAGCTGAAATATTTGCAGTTTTCTCCAGCGTTCTAGCAGGGTGAAAACAGCAGTCTAGAGGCTGAGCAGCCTTTGTTTAAGGAAAAAAATTAATGAGCTATTAAATGAAGTCCTGCTTCCTGCGATCAGATGTCCCTGGGCAGCAGGAGTGGCAGATCCAGGTGCATTGGGAGGTCCTTGCTGGGGGATGCATGATCCTACTGATGTGAAGGGGAAGGGATCTTATGGGGAGGCTGGGGGACTCCCCACTCAGGAAAAATACATTTTCTCTGTTTTCCCCAGTTGATTTGCTCCTCCACAATTCCTTAAAGGCAGAAATAATGCAACGGACTGATTCATTCTGAGACACGTGGGAATCTCTGCTTCCCTGTGCCTCGTTCCCAGGGGACCCCAAAAGGGACCATCNTCAATGCCTGACCACCCTTTCTGTGAAGAAATTTTCCCAATAACCATCTAAATTTCCCCTGGTGCAACTTGAGGCTGTTTCCTCTTTTCCTGTCCCTTGTTCCCTGGGAGCAGAGCCTGATTCCCACCTGGCTCCCCCCTCCTATCAGGGAGCTGCAGAGAATGATCATTTAAATATTGGAATATATCTATCCTTATGTATATATACCTAAATATGGGAATATTTAATTAAGTACAGCTCTATTCCTACCTGCAAGTAAGGAAATTAGTTGGGATTCAAGAGCCTGGCAATGTGGGCTGGCAAAACTGCTTAATTGAAGTCCCTCTTGGATTTCCCTTTGTTTTTATCCTTGCACTTACCACACGGTGTCTCAGGAGGCTTTCATTTGGAGCAGGAGCATCACAGAGGGTGGTGCTGACAGAGGTGCAGCTCCCAGGCACTCTGTCCTTCGCTGCCATGGTCTCAAGGCCAGCACACATCCAGCCTCACTCACTTTGGAGAAGGATTTTAAAGCCAGCCAAGGAACAGCATAATATCTATCCCAATAGCACTGATGTAGAAATATATACCTTTTTTTTAAAGGGGAATATCTGAAAATAAGATTATTTTCCCATGCTGGCAATCCAATCCCTATTTTTCCCCCCCAGTAAATGTTTCCTTCTGCAGTCAAAACAAAATCATGGCTAAAGCATATGATTACAAGCAAAGCTGACTGTAGCTGAACTGAGCTGAACACTGCTTCCATGGTTGCACCAGTGGAGTTTAAGTAAAGAGCAAAGTGGGAAAATTCAGATTGTTTTCCAAAATGCTTTTGGTATGAACGCTCCAAGGTGCTAATACTGGGGCTGTGAGTAGTACATATGGAGCCATGCCATTATTATATACAAAATAAATTATAAATATCTCATATAAAACTGTATTATATATTTTAGATAAATATTAACTAATATCTAATACCATTTATTATAGTTTTAAAGTATTGCATTATAAATTATATAAGTACATGTTGTGATATTTTGATTTATACAAAAACCATCCCAAAAAATCTATTTATTCTGGCAGGTCAAGTCTCCAAAACTTGCAAGGTGCTGCCTTTGCACTAATTTTTGCCACCTTGCCTGTATGCATATTGAAATATCATTTGGTGAAATGCCTGGCAGGACAGTGGTGTCAGCCACTCCATGAGGAGTGCAGCACTGGGCTGGGCATCCCTGCACACCATCCCCTAAGGTGGAGGATGCAGAGAAGCATCCCTAGCAGGAGAGCCACTTCTTCACCTGATGATGCTTTATTGCCTTTGGGAAACTGGTCCCAGCCTGGTCCTGCACCTACAGATTTTTAGGGAGACAGAAAAAAGCATCTCTTGGTTCCTGTGTCAAGCTCAGGGACAGCTCCCAACTTCCCTCTCTGACATTTTTAAAGCTGCTGTTATCCCAAGATTTTTCACAAGGGTGCATTTCCCCTGGAAGGGCTCAAACCAGTGCTCAGCAGAAGACAAAGCAGCACGGAAAATTTCACCCCAAATGGCTAAAACATGGCAAAATCACACACGGATGAACGCAGGGGCTCGTACTGCAAAGTGGTGGGAAATGTTAATGAAAAGCAGAGCCACCAGCCCCACCTATAATTTGATTTAAACCTCTATATGTAATGTTTAACCTAGCAGGATCGCTTTTCCTAATAAACACGCCGCGTGCCAGGACTGTGTAATGTAAATACAGGCAAAGCTCTTTTCAGGCTGTTATGCATCTCCAGCAGCAGACAGGGAGAAACTCAATCCCCCCTGCCCTGGCAGCATCTCCGGGGGATGGAAGGAGAGGTTTATTGCTCTACCTGGAGCAGCTCAGAGGCTGGGGGGGGAGAGATGCTCTGGTTGTGGAGGATGTGGCGTGGGGGACACGGGCTCTGAGAGCTGGGAGCTCGGCTCACAGGCTCTCTGACAGAGATCCACACTCCGAGTGTGTGAATAACCTTAATGCAATTGCATTAGGAGAGCGATTAGGGCTCTGCGAGCTGTCACAACACAAATAATAGGAACAAATAATGTTAACCTTTCCGGCTGGAACAGTTTCTCCTTGAGCACTCTGGGGCTGTCTTGGTGGAAAAGCTGAAATATTTGCAGTTTTCTCCAGCGTTCTAGCAGGGTGAAAACAGCAGTCTAGAGGCTGAGCAGCCTTTGTTTAAGGAAAAAAATTAATGAGCTATTAAATGAAGTCCTGCTTCCTGCGATCAGATGTCCCTGGGCAGCAGGAGTGGCAGATCCAGGTGCATTGGGAGGTCCTTGCTGGGGGATGCATGATCCTACTGATGTGAAGGGGAAGGGATCTTATGGGGAGGCTGGGGGACTCCCCACTCAGGAAAAATACATTTTCTCTGTTTTCCCCAGTTGATTTGCTCCTCCACAATTCCTTAAAGGCAGAAATAATGCAACGGACTGATTCATTCTGAGACACGTGGGAATCTCTGCTTCCCTGTGCCTCGTTCCCAGGGGACCCCAAAAGGGACCATCTGGGCTTGCATCTCTCCAGTGAAGGCAGAGGTCTGATGCTTTCAGGAAGCACAAAATTCCCCCCAAGAGCAAAACACAAAACATAAGTGGCAGTGTTGAGGAAATCCCAACAGAAATCTCCTCCTACATCTCAATCATCCCACTTTGCTTGAAAATACACTTTTTCCTAAAGGAGAGTTCTCACATCAGAGTAATGATGAAAATGGCTAAAAAGTCCCCACCCCAAACCAAACCAAATAGCTGTGTGCTATTCAAAATCCTTCCAAACACATTTAAAAACAAACCTTTGCTCAGGGTGTTAGAGAAGGAGAAAACCCTACAGCGCTCAGCTCTGTGCTGGGTGACCCACATGAACAGCTTTGTTTTCATCAGTGATGATGTGAGACTGCAACACTGGGTCAGTCCTGATATTCTGTGTGATTATTTCCTTGGTTTAAAGTCACACTCCTTCTGGGCTCTGTATTTAGAAGCTGTTGAACATATGGGGGGATGTTGAAGCTGTAAGGTTATCCCTCTGCTATTAATGGGCCATGGTAGACCAGCTCTGTGTGGAGCTTTTAACTTTCATGATGCTGATTTAACCTGTCTGGATTAGGGGTCAGGATACCTGAATTCTCACCCAAACCCTCCTACTAACCCTCAAAGTGAGTCAGTACCAGCATTTCTCTGTGAGTTCCCCAAAGTGAGTGCAATGATGCTGCCTTTGCATGTAAAGGACTTTGGGATCCCTCTGGGAGGGCTTTGTTCTATTATTCCCATTACAGGGAAGGTGTCAGTGATGGGCAAGCCAAGCTGTTTCTTCATCATCAATCAGCATATGTGGCATCACATGCAGGAATGTGACATGGGGATGGGGCTGGCCAGGTGATCCCCCAAAACCACCTGGGTGAACCTATCCCACAGAGCCCACCTGTCTGAAAGCAACAAACCAGTGCTAACCTGGGGATGCAGCGCCCAGCAGGAGCCGGATCCAAATTCCTGCAGGCAGGAATTATCACCATGCAGGGGCCCTTCCCCTGCAAATAGCAGGGTGAGCCAGGCTCACGTCTCATGTGCCCGCCCGAGGCATGATGCTCCCCGCATTATAATACGGTGTCTGCTGTGTTAATGGAGGGGAGCATGGAAATTTATTTTCAGGTCAAATCCTCATCATCTGCATATCTTCCATTCGAATATTATCATAGGGACAGGAGAAGAAAAGACAGGCTGAATGCAGGAGCACCCCAGGTGTCTGGCCATTGTCAGGAGCTCGCCTCTGCCTACTGTGCAGATTATTTTCCTCTGGTTTTCCCGGCCCAGCTTAATAGGGCTCTCTCTCTCACACGCAGCCAGGAGCTGAAATACCATGCTCTTGTCAGAAAGCTTTATTATTATGGTAAAGATTGTCCTCATTAGATATTAATTATACTCAGCAAGAGCAGGTCCAGGAATCTATTTGTCTCTGCACGCCGATTAAATTTGCCCAGCTTTGCAGGGACGGGTTTCAAGCTGGAGCATTAGATTTCCATAGCCTGCTTCAATTGTTGCCCAGAGAAGCTGTGGCTGCCCCATCCCTGGACATGCTCAAGACCAGGCTGGACTGGGCTTGGAGCAACCTGAGGTAATGGGAGAGGTGTCCCTGCCCATGGCAGAGGGTTTGGAACAAGGTGGTTCTTTAAGGTCCCCTCCAACCCAAACCATTTTGGGATTCTGTGAGTCCAACTGTTCCTACAGCTCTACCAAGCCCACAAAACCACATCCCCCAGGTGTCACATCTGCACATCTTTTAAATCTCTCCAGGTATGAAGACTCCACCACTGCCCTGGGCAGCCTCTTTCAGTGCTTGCTAACCCCTTCCATGATGATATTTTTCCTAATATCCAACCTAAACCCTCCCTGGTGAAACTTGAGGCCATTTTCCCTTGTTCAGTCGCTTGCTACTTTGGAGAAAAGAGTGATCCCCATTGCACTACAAACATAAAAAAATTAAGACCACTCCAGCCTTAGAGCACCCATGTTCAAACATGTGCAACTTGGTTGTGGTCTACACTGGTGCCAAAATGTGCAAACCCAAACTAATTACATCCTGTGGCTAAATGGCCCTCCCAACTCCATGCATCTCCCAGCACATTAGAGATGAAGCCTCCTTGGCAGTTTGACCATCTGTTTTCCAGCTCACTCTAGTCCCAGTGTGGTGAACTATTGTGGGGTTGAAAATATCCTGTTACTTATTTAAGCTTCTGTCCAGTGAGGGGATGGATCCAGGGAGTTGTGGATGTTATCCACAACCCACAGAAATCAGTAGGTTCATTTTCTTCTTCCACCCTCCCTTCCTTCCTCCCCCCCACCCCTTTTTTTTTTGTTTTGTGAAGGGATAGAGATAATTCCCTGCTTTCTTTCCTACTTTTCTTTTTGGGGGAAAATGAAATAAAAATTGTGTAGCTCAGGAATGAGCCATGGGTCACGACCACCACCAGCCCCCTCCCCACACGTGGCAGAGGTAACCCATGCACACCTGGTAAAGCGAACTTCACAGATATTGCACATATAGGGCTTCTCCCCCGTGTGGGTCCTCATGTGCCTGGGCAGCTTGCCGGCTCCCATGATGACTTTGTTGCAGATGGGGCACTGCTGGGATGCCTTGGGCTTTATTTTCCTCTCTTCCTCCAGGGGCCATGGAGGAAAAACTCCTCCAAACTGGGTAGCACTTAAGAAATTGAGATAAGCACTATAGTCAGTCTCTGCCTTAATGTGCCCTAAGGGAGCTGCTGGGGTGTTGGCAAACATGTCCTTGAAGAAGTCATTAGGGAAAGGAGGTGGAGGCAGGTCTTCCTTCTCCTCCTCTTCCTTGATCTTCCTCTTTTTGATCACCAGATCCAAGGGGCCACTGTCTACTTGTGGCTCCTCGAGCTGGGAGAAGGAGGTGAAGTCTCCATTCCACAGGTGGGGAAAGAAGCTAGGGGCGAAGGGAGAGAGAGCTGGCCTCCTGTCTGGGATGTTTGCCTTAGGGTACAAGTTTTCACTCAGCAAGGACTCGATGGAGAAGTCTCTTATCATGCCCAGGTGTCCAGAGGAGTTACTGGCTGGGAAGTGATTTGGAAAATCTTTAGGTGCTTCTGTATATGCTTCTTCAGTAAGGTCAGACTCAGAAGGGCTTTGGTGGCAGCTTACTTCTTGCACATCAGTTAGATTCTCCTGATTGACAAAGTCTTCCACTTCCTCCTCCTCCTCCTCCTCCTCATCTTCGTCATCATCTTCATCATCATCGTCATCTTCTTTGTCATCTTCCTCTTCAGCCTCTCTGTTGGGCTCCATGATTTCAAGGCATACATTGATGATGCTCTGGATCTCCAGCATCTTGGCAGCGCTGAGGATGTGCTTGACATTTGAGGTGGTGATGGTGAGGGTTGAGGTGTAGGCAAACTCGAGGATGGCAGAAAGTGCTTCAGGCTTGACAAAGTCAATCTCGTAAACATAGGGCTGGTCTGTTAAAGTGCCAGTAGTGAAGAGTTTTTTGAAGTACTTGCTGCAGGCTGCCAGGACGGACCGGTGGGTCCGGTACTCCTGGTCCTGGACGATGAGGATGACATCACAGAGGAGACCGTCGTGCCGCTGCTCGTTTAGACCACACAACACCTCACTGCTGTGGTTCGGGAATGGGATCCCGATAAGATCTTCAATGCCATTGGCCATATTCTCATTTAGTGCTCTAGGACAAAACACAGACAGCAGACCATTAGCAGGGGATTCCCAATCAGTGATGCCAAAATGACGCTGCCTTCTCTCCATGTCCTTCTCTCCCCTGCCTCACTTGGACCTCTGTAATCACATTCCACTTGCACTGCCCCACTGTGTCTCTGTGCCATCTGCAACTCCTTCCAGGTCCTCTATGATCTAACCTCTGCTTCCCTTCACATCTCTTCACCTCCCTCTTTTTGTCCATCCTTCTCTACTTGGTTCCCACCGTATTCACCTTTTCATAACCACCACAAGCTCCTGCTTTCTCTTTCACATCCCGCCCCCAGGAACCTTGTGCAACGACTCCCTCCCATCAAGCTTCTTGTATGTCCTCCCAGAGACAACAGTGTCCCAGGCACATGTTGGATTTGCCCTGCCAGGAGCTATGTGGGGAAAGTATGATGCTGTATTGCTTCACACTGCTGAGTCCCAGTACCTGCACAGCTTAAACAAGATGAGCCAGGGAGTGCCCATCCCATCTATGTGATTGATTTTGGGACTGGTACAACTGGGTGTCCCAAACAGAAGGGTCATGGCTGGCTTGCTGCAGTAGGAGAGTGATCCTTATGGACCAGCAGGTATCCAGTTCTGCTGGTTCATGCCTGGAAGTTCTCCCACACACCTCAGCATGTGGACAACCCACACAGGCAAATCTTCCTGAGGGATCTGGGAAAGGGGAGGCCAGGCAGGATTTGTGCCACAGTGTACCTAAATGCTCAGAGGAAGACAACCAGGTAGCAAGGACCTGGCCAGACAAAGATTGCTGTCTGCTATCTTCTCCCATGAGCTGAGTTTGCTTCATTCCCAATCCTGCTTGGACTTGTCAGCATGGTATAAAATGCCCTGTGCATCTGGCAGACACCTTCCCCTGCTGGAGCAGCTTTAGCTTCAAAGGAAAACTCGGAAGCAAAAAGCCCACGCCCAAGAGGAAAACCTGATTTCTTTTTGCCAGTTTTTAATCTGTAAGATGTTTCCTCTTTCACATGGCTCCAGCAGCCCTTCCACATGAGAAATCCCAGGAAAGGAGAGCGATTTCCTCCAGCAGGCGACGAATACATTAATCCCCTCACACACAGAATACATCAAACAGACAGAATAACTTTGAATACACTAACCCCTTGGAAACCCCCAGGACACAGAGCATGTGTTCATCCAGTGTCACCTCTACCAGCCCTGGCTCGTGGCCCTGCTGCAGGTAGACACCTGGTTCAGAGACAGGCAGGTAATCTCTGAGAGAGCTCAGGGTACAGGTAAGGGAAACTGCAGCCCCACTCTGTGCCCTTTCACAAGGCTGAGACCATCAGGCAGGTTCTCAGTCCCACCCTCTGCACCTCTGTCAGTTCCCAATCCCACCCCACACCACCTCTGCATCTCTCCTGGGATCCACTGCTGTGTCCTGAGTGTCCTTCCCAGCTGTATTCACTCCAAACCTCCTTCCCACCTGCTATGGGGACTGGGTGGGGCCCCTCATAGTGAGGGGCTAGCTCCCACCCTCCCACCTGCCTCCAGCCCTTGGGGATGGGAATAGCCTGGTCTGACTGAGGCTGTCCATGAAAATCCATGCTGCACCTTGGCCGGCAAGCCAGCGACCCTTGGCAAAGCCTGGAGGGCCCCTAGAGGGGATCAGACTTGGCAGAAAACATTCCCGTGGGAAAAGGAACGCTGTCTCCCTTCTCCTCCCTCCTCAGGGTCTTTCTCCAGCCAAGAACCTGCAGATATCCCCCCATGCCAAAAACTCGCGTGTGGGGGTGGAGTGAAGACCTTGGGAAGACGGAGCACACCTGGGATAGGTGATGGACCACAAGCCTGGTGGGAGCAATACAGGGATGGTGGAGAGCTGTCCCCGACCAGTGAAGCCTCCCAGGGGGCTGTCAGCATGGGGAGCCCCCTCCAGCCACCTCCCAATGCCCTGAGCTGGGCAGAGAAAGTGGGAATTACATCCCTCTGAGCCCCCTCAGCTCCAGCCACCAGCACTTTCAGCACAAGGAGGATGCTCCAGCCCTGCATCCCGTGGCGTGTCCATTACCACCATGCTAATTACATCTGTTGTCTGCAACAAATTGATTAATTACAGTGTGCTGTGCTTAACTATGTTAACCAGCTACACTCCTCTACAAGCCCAACCAGCCCCGTATCAAATCCTCCTTGAAAATCGCCAATAAATGATGGCAAACCCAATGTGTTCTCCAAGCGGAGTGTAAGATAATAAATAACCCTTGAGCTGGGGAGGAAAAGACAACTTCCGTTTTTAAGGCTTTGTATTCCAAATAATAAGCATGAGCAATTAAATTTCTATTGCTGTTTTTATCTTCTAGTAATTTATTTTTGTTTGGAAAGAGCATAAGTGTTAAAGGAGCTCCTTGCATGAAGGAACGTGTCTTCCCACAAGCTTATTTTGATCTTTTACTGCCAGATCACCCTAAGTGCCAAAAATCAGAAAAGCAGAATATTAGACTATCCTGAGAAATTTTTTATAAAGGCTTTTTTTTTCCTGTACACTAAACTTCATTCTCCCTAATTAGTGAACTATTCACTCCACAGCAAGAAAAAAACTGAATTGAGAGATCGGGGGAGTGGGGTGTTATGTGATTATATATATTTATATAAAATTTATATATATAAAATATATAAAAATGATGCTGCTTTTTATGGAAATTGACTGGTTTTCCTTTCTTTTCCCTTCCTGGTCCTCCTGAGATGTGGTTCTGTTAACCACAGAGCTTAGGCAAGCCGATAACTTTACAGGATGCTGGCAAAATTGAAGGTGATTCATGTCATTTAAATGGGGGTGGGGGGTAGGGAGAGAAACAGCCCGTTCATTTGCATACATTTGCATTTTTTAAACTCGCAGGGTGGTTTGACAGCTCTGGAGCTCAGTGAGCTTGAGAAATGACCTTATGGTTCCCATGCCCCCGGGGAGGTTGATGGCCAGAGGCTGGAAGTGTGCTGAGGCTGACGTTTTCCTTCCTCCCCCTCCCTCCTCTCCCTCCTCCTGCAGTCCCCCCTTCCCCTCCCCAAGCCAAGGGTGGGTCCTCAATAATAACAGGCACAAAAATAGCATCTGATGGTGACAAATGTCACCATTGCATGCACACACACACACACACACACACAATATGCAAATGCTAAGCAGACGACATGGAGTTAAAGAGAAAAATCCCATTTTATAATAGAAAATTACAGCATTGTTAAAATAAACTGGAGGGAGATGGTGGAAAGGGTGGAGGGCACCTAAAATAAATGTATTCTGCAAATGACGTCGCGAAACATTGCATTTATGGTCATGCTTAAAACTCATTCATTACTTTCTTGCCAGGAAAAGCATGATTTATAAAAGAAATTATGCTGGGAGATGCTATTTGGGTGCCAGACTGCTTCTCCCCATGTTCTGCCAACAGATTTAGGCACCTGAGGCTGCAACAGGAAAAAAAAGGGGGCTGGGGAAACTAAGCTTTGTCCCCTTTTTGGATTAAAAAAACCCCAAATACAAGACAAGGACCACAGCAATATTATAAACCACCTGCAATGTGTGCTCCCAGGGTGACCCAAAGCTCACCCAGCTATTCTGCTGCTCAAAACCCCTTTCTATTTATTTTATATTGTTGTCTTTTTGGTGGTTTTTTGTTTAGTTTAATCTTATTACTTTAAGCTGCTCCAGTATAACACAGCATGTGCAAGCCAGTAAAACCAGTAAAACTGAAATTATCAGAGAGAGAGAGAGGCGAAATACTCATTTAGCACCATGGTAAGTGAAAAAGCCAAAGTATATTCAGTAGATTATTGAGATATATGCATCAAAAATAGATAAAACAAACTAATATTGCCTATATTCCTTTGTATGGGTGGAAATGCAGGACACAGCTCAGAGGAGCCCTGGAAAAGATGTGCCAGCCCCAAGGTGGGACAAGATCCTGCCCCTGGGTCTCAGTGTTGCTCAAAGCCAGGAGCAGGAGACCTGTGACCTGTGAGGGCTCCTCACCAGCACTTCCCTTTCCCATCTCCTTCCTCATCCCCAATGACAACACCCTGCAAAGCTGAGCCCTTGGAGCAGGTAAAGATTGCCAGGGAGAGCCCAGGCTTGTGCAACACGTGGCTCCCAGTTCAAAGCTGTGGCAGGCATGGGGATGTCCCCTTCCCAACTGCCCTGTCCATGGGGACAATGCTCCACGATCTGAGTCTTAGCTGGGAGATGCCAATTTTGGCCCTTAATTGTGTGCTGGCATGTAACATAATTGCTATAACATGCAGCATTTCAATATTTCAGTATTTTAATACTCCACCATTTTAATAGATTAATATCTCAGTACATTAATATTTTATTGCTTGTGTATTTTAGATATTAAAAAATTTACATTAATACTGTATATATTTATATTTTATGTGGTTTTATTTTATATATTGATACCTGTGTAGAGATATTTAGAGCATCTCGCCTTAAAATATGCATTGCTTGGCCTTCTCTTTGCTATGATTTTTCCCTCAGGAAGGTGCTGGCTCCTGATTACCTTTCTTTTTGGTGTGCCTATAGTCAGTCTCCATGGGAGTGCAACCCCAGAGATATGGGGGTGCCCTGGGGTAAGCTGGGGATGCAAACAAGCTGCCCCCCCAAGCCAGGCTCATTCTGCATTCAGCACAGCGGAGGAAGGAGCCTGAGGCTCCTGCTGATCTCTGCCTGCTACTGGTGTCAAAATGTCATTTTTCCAGGCAAAACAAGGTGTCTCCAGTTCTTCCCTTCACCCACCCTGTGCAGGGTTTAGGGTGCAAGGCCTGGCATTGGAAATCCCTGAACGCTGCTCCCCTATCCCAGTCAGATCCTTCTCCCCTTCCCCAGCATCTGTTAGTCCCTGCTGACACAAAACCCCTGGAGGAATTCAAGCTTTACACATGAGGCCACCCAGCAAAGCATCCCAGAGGTGGCAAACCCAGGATTCAGGGTGCTGAGCATCCCACGCCACCCCAGGCAGGAGAGGGAGTGAAAGAATCATAGGATGAATCCCAGAATAGTTTGGGTTGGAAGGGACCTCACAGCTCATCCAATTCCAGTCCCTGCCACAGGCAGGGACACCTTACAATAGACCAGGTTGCTCCAAGCCCTGTCCAACCTGGCCTTGGACACTTCCAGGGGTGGGAGAGTCAGCAGGAGATCTCAACATCTTTCCCCAGCCTGATTTATGTTCTACCACCAACTCCCTTGCCCAGGGCACAGGGCACCCTGAGGCACAGATGCTTTGGCTCTGCTGCTTTGCTAACTGCTCCTCTTTCCCAATCCCTGCTCCAGGCTGCAGGAATGGAGGCAGCAGCCAGGGTGGGCTGGCTGCTCTCCCTCTGCATCCATCCCTGGCCCCGTCTGTGCAGACCTGCCTGCTACGTCCATCAGACCATAAATACATGTGGCTTACTTGTTTTCCCCCCAGTTTTATTTGTGCCTCTTCATAATGAGGCAATTAAGATGTGCATGTGAGATCACCCTAATCTGTCAAAATATTACAGCTATTTTCTACGGGATATGCTGGCCAGTGATTGATAGCTCCTGCTCCTGTTATTTGATGGAAAAACACCAGCACAAGTTGCCCAGAGAAGCTGTGGCTGCCCCATCCCTGGAAGTGTCCAAGGCCAGGCTGGACAGGGCTTGGAGCAACCTGGGATGGTGGAAGGTGTCCCTACTCACAGAAGAAGGTTTGAACTAGATAGTCTTTAAAGGTCCCTTCCACCCTAAACCATTAACCAATTCAGTTTTGGGGACACAGGGATGTTGGGGCTCTGTTCCTGCACCCACTGATTGCTCCACGACCTTGAGCAAGTCCCTTGTACAAACATCCCTGAGCAAAACCACCCACATTGACACCCCACTCGAAGCTGGCCCCACAGGGACACCACCTCTGCTCCAACTTGGAAGAACCAAGAAAGAGTTGAGATCCCTAAAATCCTGTTTGACAGCAGGCAGAGAGGTGGGCTTATATTTTTTTTTAAGGAAATAAAAAAAAAAACCATGAAAAAAGGTAAGGTGTAAAACCTAAAAAAAGGCAAGTATTTCCTTAAGCACACCTGCCCTCTGAACATCTTGTCTCCAGAAGAACATGTTATTAAGCCACCCACCCCAGTACCAAGCGTTTCTGCCCTCCAGCAGGAAGGTGGGGCAGAGCACTCCTCACCTTTCAATCACTTCCCAGCGAGGTGCCTGAAACGATGAGGAAAATATGGTGACACCAACCACTGCCTCCCTCGCAAGGAAATAACTGGGGTTTTTGAAGGACAGGATCCACTTTGCAGACCCAAAGGTGGTGCTGTGGGAGGGGAACCGCCTCGTAGCAATAGCGCCAGGGTTTTACTGCTGAGCTGGGCACCCGCTCCAGCCTCCCATAACTGGGACCAGCCTTCCCCTTGGGACCAGACTTGCTTGGAAAACGGGGTTGAGCTGGGAAAGTTGGGGGTGTTTGGCTTTTAAGAGGTACGTAATGACCTCATCCACTCGAAATTGAGGTTCTCACCAAAAACTCATGGATTTTGCTTAGGTCTGGACTCAGAAGGAAAGGGCAGGGGTTTCCAAAGTGATGCTTTGGTGAGGGAGGATGCAAAGAAGGTCACATTTGCAAAGGAAGATGCTGGCAGCAAGGATGGGGAGGAGGCACCGTAGGTGGCTGCAGAGGTGGCATCACCCCACATGTCTCATGGCAAGGGAACACCTCTGTAAATGGAGCAGGTCAGTACAATTTAAGGGGATGACCCATAAGGATGCCAATGCAAAGGCCAACCAGAGTCCCAGCAATGCTGACAGAGATGGAGAACTCCCACTGGTGCTGGGAGCAGAGGGATGGCCAAGGAGCTGTGGAGGGGACAGTCCAACCCTTTTTGGCCAGGCTCCACAGAGACAAGGATGCGTGAGATGGAAGAGCCCCAGAAGTCGAGCATGATTTGATCACATAATTAAAGTTTTTAAGCTTCAGGGATTGAGATCACACAGGTGACCTTCACCCTCGTATTTCTCCATTACCTACTGGACTTTTCAATATTCATACTAATCTCTGAACAAAATCCTTGGGCATACAAGGATTCATTCGTATCAACATCTGGCTGGCAAGTTGAGTCCATCTGAACTATGTATATTTGCACATACTATATAAAACTGAATAATTTTGGCTGGAACTATTGGTTTCCTATAATCAGGCCACCAAAAAACCATCTTCACTGAAGTCCCATCAGGGAATCCAAAATAAAACCTGTTCTAGAACCATCTCCAGAGTTCCCAATGGTCCCAACAACAACATATTTCACCTCTTCTCTTCCCAGTTTCCAAAATCCATGCAGAAGCTTATCCAGCCAAACAGACCTGGGGCACATCAATATTGGTGATCTGCTGGATATCTCTGGTACAACATCACTTGGGAAGCACACAAGGACTATTTCCTTAAGAAGGTAAATAGTGATTAGAGGTGCCACTCATTTGCTCATCAAGGTGTGGAAGCCCAAACATCTCTCGTGCCCTCTGTGAATCCATCCCAAGGAGTTTTTAAAGGCTACTTATACATCACAGCAAATGTTATGTGTCTCTGAATAAATCCATTCCTGCAGCTTAAGTCCAGCTACCCAGAGCCTACATGAAGCACTTTGTACCCCAACAGCTTTGTTTACGTAGAGATACAATCTGGCAAAACTGCAAATTATTAATCAGATCATCCCTCAGTGACCTGAACAGTGGGGTGCTACTGGTTGTACTGGAAATTTACTGCTGCTCCATGACCACCAGGACCCCACCCCAGCCCATGGGGTATTTAAGTTAAGGCCATATTTTCTGGCCTCAGTTCCTCTACAGGCTTGTTGCTCAGGCTAAGCTTTTGACTGGCATGTGATGTTGAACAGGTTGAGCTCATGGTAGGGGATTGGAACTACATGATCTTTAAGGTCCCTTCCAACCCAAACCATTCTGTGATTCTGCAATTTCTGTGATCACATCACCAGGACCAAGCCCCATGGCTCTTCTGTGTCCTTGGAACCAGTTCCTGGCCCCCAAATAAATGCCAAGAGAAGTCCTGGCAGGGCCAGAATAGAGTTCAATGCCTCCCATAATTGAAGGGCCACGTTTTCACTTTGGTTTCCTCTTTCCGGCTTCTTTAAATTACCCAGCACACTTCCCAGTTTCTGAGTTTATATAAAGCTGCAAAACTAGCAGCTCTGGGTCACTTCTGGGTGGCAGCTTGATGAAGTCTGCATGCTGCATGACAAGCGCCATCTGATGTGCTGAGCAGGTTTTGGCAAAGGGGGATCCTGGTGATAAATGGTCAAATAAATGTAAACAATTAGCAAAGCTGCATCAAAGGCACTGCCTGGCTCCAGATGGTGTTTTGAGGGCTTCATCTAGGCACAGAGCAGGGGCAAATTAATTAACCACAGGCAGGCAGGTACCAGCAAGGAGACTTACAGGGCACTCACACCTGACCACAGTCTTTTCTTGGAGCTTTGTCCCCCCCATTCAAGCAGCTCCTTGGAGGTCTGAGGCTTGAGAGGATGGTGCTCAGGGCATCAGCTCCCTTCTGCCCCTCTCTGCTGATGTTTCAGAAGATGCTGCAAGGCTGGAGATGCTCAATATCCAGATCTTTTTCTTCAGCCCCGTCTACATGATTCTGCATAGCCTTGATGCTCCCCTGATCATGCTCCATATGATGTTCCTGGTGAGTATCTCCCCTCCATATGTATCTATATGCACACACACATACACACTTCAAACTTGTGGGAGTGGGGAATACATTAAATGAAACAGAAGAGTTTCCAGTCATCCTCTGCAACCACCCCATTCTCATGGAAACTCATTCACACTTCAAGTGACACAATCCCCAAAAGGAAGGGAAAAAAGATAGAAGGAAAATCCCTAGATTTCCCCAGACATCCACCAAAGACACGACCATGGTGGAGCTGGCATGGTTGAACATCAGGTTGTTGGTCCCTTCAGCAGCTCTGGCATGAGACAGATGAGGGTTCATGAGATATATCACATTGTTGGTGGCATTTCTGTCCATGTGTTTGCTGTCCCCCACCACCTTCCCCCCTTGTGCAAGATGCCCAGATACTGCTACAGGGATTAATATAGGGGAGATATATATATATATGAGATACATCCCTATGGGCACACAACATTACAACCCAATGAGCACGTCAGTAGTGGGTACCTCCTTCTAGCACAGCCCTAAAAATAGCCAAAAAATCCATTTCCTCCCATTCTGAACTCCCCTGGGAGAACAGGCCAGCCCCTTCGCTCTCTCCCGTCCTGTTCTTCTTCGGAGCCAGAAAAAGGAAAAAAAATTAAAAAAAGGCTCCTATTGAACAGCGGCGCACACACTGGGTGGGTTCGCTTCCTGACAAAAAAAACCCAAAAAAAAACCCCCCCAAAAAAACCCCCAACCAACCACGGCGGAAAAATGTGCCCAGCTTAACCATGGAAAACTGGTTTGGCTGGCATCCCTCTGGAGTGGACAGGATTGCGAGGCACTTGGACGTGGATCCGGGTGAGGCTGTCACCAGCCTGCGTGAAAACACCGCTCCAAAATAAAACACATTTTTTGAGGGCTCCAGAAAGGCAGAGAGAGAAGGATGGGGATCCAGCTACCCCTCCCCTTCTCTGCCCTCGCCCCCAGAGAGAAAGCCACCGGCAGGAGGACTTTGGGAATAAAAATAAAAGGGTCAGAGCGCTCGCACATTAAATCAGAAGCAGATGTGTGCCTGCTCGCCAGCCTGAGTCACCGCGGGAGGGTGGGGAAGGGGGGGTTATCGCTATTTTGGTGCTGGGTGTGGGGTACAGAAAACAATGTGAGGAGAAGGCGGTGCAGTGTTTGAGCAGGCTTAATATCGGCTTGGGAGCAGGTACAGGCAGGCTCCAGGAGCGGTGGGGTGGGAGGCTCAGCTCGGCTCAGCTCAGCGGTGGCATTGGCAAAAGCTGTGCTCCATCCCCTGCCTGGGCAGGGCTGTTCCTCCAGACCTTGCCCTGGATCTCCCACAGCATCTCTGGGCATCCCCAGTGGCACACATCCCTATTAGGGGGAGTTTCTTGCTGGTCCCCATTATGTTTCCCAGTATCATTTCCCAACCA
Source organism: Campylorhamphus procurvoides (assembly GCA_013396655.1). NCBI lineage: Eukaryota > Metazoa > Chordata > Aves > Passeriformes > Dendrocolaptidae > Campylorhamphus > Campylorhamphus procurvoides. Next base: position 75,075 of record WBMV01001085.1, on the reverse strand, counting down.
TCCCGACACATTGGCCAAGATGCTGCTGGACCTGTGGAGTCTCTGGTCTCACAGCAGCTTTGTCCTACCTCTCACAAGGCCACCTCAGTGCCTAGAACCTCTCCACAGCCCAGCTTACTTTGGGCCAAACCCCGTAACATCAGCTCAGCCACACCTTCCAGTTCCCACCGTGCCCTGTGCCACTGACACCGTGCTGCCACTTATTAGGCTCATAATCCCACAGGTATTTAGGAGAGAGGTACCTCAAACTGGTCTACTTAACTCTGGCACAACCCAAAATATTATGTTGCTGCTTGACTCTCATGAGAGCCTTTGCAGCCCCAATGATTTGTAATTGCCATTTAAGTCTTGGACCTCTAAATACATGAGCTCCTGTGCTACAGCTGGACCAGAATAGATCCCTCACAGATAGGAGGTGGCTTTTGGATAGACATGTTCATGGAAGGTGCCTCTGCAGAGCATTTCATCCTTCAATGGCAATCCAGGCTGTGAAGACACAGCCCTTCCAGCACCACCACCCCATATCTGTATCATGGGCAGAAGGTTAGTCCTGGACTCGGACCATGCTGCTGCAATCATCCCCAACACAGGATGAAAATTCAACACCCTGCTTCACAGAAGAGACCAAATCCACTCAGGTGTTACCCATCGAGTGTCTCCTCCAAGTGACCTATAGCCTCTGCCCCATTGTAGAGGGGAACAGGTGAATATTGCATCTCCCCATTCTTTGCTGCCCCAAGGAGGACCATCATGGATGCTCCACCCCTGGAAACAAGGGGTAATGGCTTTAAACGAAAGGAGTGGAGATTCAGACCAGAGAGAAGGAAGAAATTCATTGCCCAGACAGGTGGTGGATGCCCCATCCCTGAAAATATTCAAAGTCATGTTGGACTGGGCTCTGAGCCCTGGAAGGTGAAAGTGTCCCTGCTCCTGGCAGGTGGCTGGAACGAGATGACCTTCAGAAGTCACTTCCAGCCCAAACCATTTAATGATTCTGTGATTCCAAGACCGTTTTTACTGCAAGCCAACACTTCAATGACCATGCTGAAACCCCAGCGAGATGCATCACGTCTCCAACCCTGAAGCTGGGCATTTCTAGTGGAAATACTGGCAGGTTTCAGCACAGGATGGTCAGGGAAGGGGGATGAGAGTTTCATCCAGATTTTTTATATGTAAACCAACCAGCTAATGAGCTCTCTGAAGACCACAGGTAATATATGAGCATAACCTTATAGCATGGCCCAAGCACCGAATATCCAGAGGCAACTCCCTGTCTTCCGGGGATGATTTAATCCAGCTCTCAAGGTTGCAGAGCAATTTAACTGAAGATCAGGGGTCAGATTCAGATTTCATTTGTACCTCAGCTCCTTTTGTGC
>WBMV01001085.1:0-73581 GCA_013396655.1 Campylorhamphus procurvoides | reverse complement strand
AAAAAAAAAACCCAACAAAAACCTCTCCCTGGAAGAAGGAAAAGAAAAATATCTGCTGCTTAGATGTTTCGGCTCAAACACATGGAAAAAAAATAATATTGAAAATCAATAGGATTAACTTTTCAACCAGTGTTTCTGCAAGCAATGAGGGGGTCTGAGGGATCAGGTCCCCCAGGCAAAGCAAGTCCTACGTCCCAGCTGACTTCATGCACATGCCAACTCACAGCCTGATCTGATTTAAACCAGCTGAGTTGTAAATGAGGCTTATAATGGAATTGGCAAATGACCCTTCAATACAGCATCGCAAACCAACAGCATTCAAAAATAACCAGGGGTCGAGTCAGGACTCAGCTCTCAGCCCAGGGTGAGTGCAGGATCTGGGGGGCATCATGCAGCAGGCTACACAAACAACCCAAGCATGCAGGGAGAACCCCCAGCCTGTCCCCTCCTTGGAGGGATGACCCTTCCAAAAGAAAAAAAAAAATAGGGAAAAGGAGGAGAAACTGCAGCCCTGCCATGCAGAGAGAGACAGTCTTGCCTGTTTGTGTTGGCCTGTCCTGAACTCCAGGCAGTTTCCAACTGGAACCCAGAAATGCTGATGGTGTTTGGAGTCTGTCTGCATCCCTCCCATGACGCGAAGAGGCATTCAGGATGATGGGCTAGGATGTTGGTATTTTTTTTTCCCCTAACAACTATATTTACTGTTACATTTTGAACTCCCCATGCTGTCATTACAATGTCAGATGAAATTACATGTGCGATAACCATAACATCGACACATGCACAAGTTCACAATGGCTTTACAAGGAAACATTTTTAAGGGAAGAGGGAAGCTGCTCACATGCCTGAACTCAAAGGGGATGTCCAAAGGAGTTTTTGAATTACAGGGCACTGGCTACAGCCTGAACCTGGCCTAGCTGGAACTGAACAGATGGATTTTACACTTTTTTGGGGATTTACTGGGTATTCTTATATATCCTGGTATAATTCTGGACTGACTCCACGGATTTAACTGATGCTATTCTGGATTTGCATCAGCACAAAGAGGAGGAGGATGTTGCAGTGGTCTGCATGATAGAATTTCAGAGTGATCTGAATTGTACTGAGCTTCTGTGCTGGAGTCACCACGAAGATCACAAAATCCCAGAACAGTTTGGGTTGGAAGGGACCTAAAAGCTCATCTAGTTCCAACTCTGTCAGGTACAGGGACACCTTCCACTAGATCAGGTTGCCCCAAGCCCTGCCTGACCTGGCCTTGAACACTCCCAGGGATGAGATGTGGAGGTGCAGCTGGTTTATGACTTACAAAAGGAGCTGTGTGGGCAGGAGAGTCAGAACAGAGACAGCTACACCACTGCAAAAGCATCTTATATCAAGGTGGCTGAATCCCTTTCACACATATACCCCTACACGGCATTTCAAGACAGAGGATGGATGCTCTCTCCTGATCCAAGATGTGCTAGAGACATAAGATAGGAACCCCAGCTCCTCAACCACCATCAGGCCAGAGGTAACTGCTCCACACAGTTCAGCCTTTGAGGTTGTTATGAAAATCCCAGGTTTTGCTGGGAAGGAGCAGCAATCAGATTTCTTTCAGCTGCAGTGTGGAGTTGGGTGAAGGGAACTTGGCTGGTGCTCCTGGAGTACAGTTCCAGCAGCACAGTCATAGAGGCAGCAACCTCCAGGAGAGAGGCATCATTTTCCATTGGCACAGCTGGATGCATAAGGCAGCATCTGTAGAGATCTGGTTGCACTTACTTAGGGGGAAATAGTACAAATATAACTAGACATGTCTAGTTAAACTGCTACAGCTTCCATACAAACCTCCAGGATGTTACAGATCAACCTGGCAGTGCAGTGTGGCATATGGTGACAGGCTGAGAGTTGGGAGCGTTCACCTGGAGAAGAGAAGGCTCCAGGGACACCTGAGAGCCCCTTGCAGTGCCTAAAGGGGTTCCAGGAGAGCTGGAAAGGGACTGGGGACAAGGCCTGGAGGGACAGGACACAGGGAATGGCTTCCCAGTGCCAGAGGGCANTTAAGGTCCCTTCCAACCCAAATTGCTCAGTGATATCCATACCTATGGGTGGTTTTGCTCCCAGCTCCTACACAGAGAGCATCTTATGGAGCAGCCACTTTGCTCTTGCCCTCTTGCTCAAAAAAAAAAAAAAGATAAATGCAAACATCTAACACAACAGCAACCCCAAGGATTTGTGGACTGGAAAAGGGCATTGGACATGCATGGAGAGCACATGGCTGCCTCCCCATACCCTTTCTATGGTGGACGCTTAATCCACCCCTGAGTGAAGGACTGGAGAAAGCTCTGGATGTGTGTCAGTGTTTAGGCATGATCTGAAGAGCACCAGCAGGCATGAAGAATCACTTACACCATCCTAGGAATCCAGTTTTTGTCTTGGGTGGGAAAGCATCAGCATTTCACCCCACTTTCCCCATCCCTTCACTGTCTGTACTTCGCATTTCCTTCCACAGCACAAATATGCCAGCCACTGGTTAAATGTATTACAGTGATTTCTCTCTAGGAGAGGAAAATTTATCAGTTAAAGGGCTATAACAGAAGCAGACACTTGGGAACATCTACCTCTGTGCCCACCCACCTCGCCTCCCACCTCTGGGTCTTTCTAATCCACATTATGTTGTTTCATACGTGCGACACACAAACAAAAAAAACCCTTTGCAGCATATTAATTTCTTTTCCCCGTTCATCCGTGAAGAAGCACAACAAAAAGGGGTGTAAATGCAATCTCTTGCATTTCACATGGGTTTATACAGATGCATATATATATTTTTTCTTTTCCTTCCTTCATTCAGCCCTTCCTAGGCATGGGCAGGACCCCATCAGCTTGCCAACAACGCACTTCAAAGCCACACTGGATGAAACACCACCACCACAGCATGCTGGGGACTTTTCTTTTCCAAGCCGGTACTTCAAAATATTTATAAATGCACTTAAGACCCATTTTGACCACTGCCTCTATTTGCAAACCCTGCCCTGAGATTCATGTCAGGTCGTGGGGAGTTCCGCTCGCATTGTTGGCATACCTGAGGAGAGGCAGAGGGACTCGCTCCCTGCACACAGAACAAAGCCCTGAGTTATTGCAGAGCTTTGCCCTCCACTGAGTGCAATTATGGTTAGAGAAAACCCTTGTTTACAGCAGAATCCTTCCAGTTGGGGAAAAAGAGATTTAATTATAAGGTAATGGTGGTGTGGGCGTGTGTGCGAGTGGAGCGCAGATGTGGCCACGAGCAGGGCTGCTCCCCCTGCCCCAGGTGGTTACTGGTGGCTCCAGCTTTTGTGGATGGTGAAAATGGGGATTTGGAGTCTTGCTCCATGGCTGCTGACGGCTGAGCACTGAATCAGGGGATGCAAAGCATGAAGAATTTTTTTAAAAGAAAAAGAGACATCTGTGTCCTCTGACTCGGAGCAACAGAAGGGGAGATGGATGGCCAAAATATCTACACCTTTCCCTGAGTTACAGCCTTACAGACAGGTTTGCTCAGTATGGTCATGAGAATCCTAGAATGGTTTGGGTTGGAATGGATCACAAAGCTCATCCAGTTCCACCCCCTGCCATGGGCAGGGACACCTTCCACCAGCCCAGGTTGCTCCAAGCCCTGTCCAACCTACCCTTGGACACTCCCAGGGATCCAGGGGCAGCCACAGCTTCTCTGCCCAACCTGTGCCAGGGCCTGCCCACTCTCACAGCCAAGAATTTCTTCTCAATGCCCAATCTAACTCTGCCCTCTGTCAGTTTCAAGCCATTTCCCCTTGTTCTATCACTAACTGTCCATGTAAAATGTTGCCTTCCATCTTTTTCGTAAGTTCCCAGTATGTACTGAAAGGCTGAGGTTTGAGCTGAGTTTGGTTTCCACTCCCTCTTCCAAATGGCATTGCAGAATCAGAGCTCACTGTGAGCTGCTGGCATTTTACACACAGAGATGGGCTGCAGGACTTTGTAAGCACATGTATCTGGCCCTTACAAAAAAACACCATTAGACAAAAAGGTACAATCCAGCTAGACATCCAGAGCTCCTTGATGCTGCATATGCCAAGGTACATGCTCATCAACTGCGTGCAGCAGAGAATATTTTTCTAGCCCTGTCTTTTCTTCCACTTATTTTAAGGAACAGAGTGTGGTTTCCCCTCCTGTGTTTCTCATATTTTGCTTAAAAATAAAATTTGAACCTATATCAAACCAAACAGCTTCTTGCCCAAGGTGGTAAAAAAAAAACAAGAAAGAAAAAAAAGAAAAGCCTCTTCTATGGTGAACCCATCAGCAAAAGGGAATATAAATCCCCCTGCGGATTTATTCCGCCAGCAGCATTCAGCCCCCAAAAAACAGTGAAAAATTTGCAGTAGATCCTTCCTACCATCGCACATGACTTCTTGGAAACATATAAAGCATCTAATAGAGCACGGTCTGATTTATACTTGAAGCAGGGCATCTTTAATGGCAGCAGGAGTGCGGGTGTAAATCTCCAGACACGGAAAAATCAGACACGTAGCCCCAGTCCTCTGGATTCACTCTGCTCTGAATGCCACTGAATAAAAATGAGGCTTTATGGTAAAAAAGAGGGACATGTCCTTCTGCTGGATAGGAGAGATTTCTAAGGGCACGGTGCTATAAATAATCATTCAAGCCAGTTTGCAAGTGCTTCATGTAACCCGTGACAAGCCATGGAACAGGTATGGAGAATAACACAAAAATGATCAGAAGGCTGGAGCCCCTTCTGCTCTGGAGCCAGGCTGGGAGAGCTGGGGGGCTCACCTGGAGAAGAGAAGGCTCCAGGGACACCTGAGAGCCCCTGGCAGTGCCTAAAGGGGCTCCAGGAGAGCTGGAGAGGGACTGGGGACAAGGCCTGGAGGGACAGGACAAGAGTTGCTTCATACTGACAAGGGATTCCACTTAGACATAATCAAGAAATTGTTTATGCTGAAGGTTGTGAGGCCCTGGCACAGGTTGGGCAGAGAAGCTGTGGCTGCCCCTGGATCCCTGGAAGCTTCCAAGGCCAGGTTGGACAGGGTTTGGAGCAGCCTGGGCTGGAAGGTGTCCCTGCCCATGGCAGGGTGTTGGACTCAATGGCCTTTAAAGCCCCCTTCCAACCCAAACCATTCTGTGAGTCTGTGAAGACGCAGTGGGTTGAATTAGAAGTGGAGCTATCATGCCCACTCACCCATCACACCTTTCCAACACTGTAAGCCAGCCCTATTCACATGCACATCCAACATATACAGGTCCTCCTGGATGTACAGACCCCTCCTGCCATCCCACCCGACCCACAGAGGACTATGCACCCAAAAGCAGCCTCCTCTCCTTGCTCCTTGCACAGGTGGGTTGTGGGGACAGTTGTATGAAAAGGGACAATGCCATGCTCACTCCTCCACCATGCAGACAACCCACCTCTAAGAAGATCCCAACTCCAGAACAATACAAATGAATATGAATATCATTGGGAGTAAGCAGGGATGGGTGGCAGAGAATTCTCCACAATCCAGTTTAATAATTCCTCTTTATTGCCAACTCTTGCTCTTCAGACAGTGTCTGTCCTGTCTGCAGAGCAGAAACCCACCTACAGCAAGCCTGCTCAATTCCTAAATGACCTTGTTTCTCCTTTGACCTTCGTCAAGGGCAGGTTGCACTTCTGCTCTTTAGGTGCATTTGAGTGTGAAGGCATTGGAGAAAGATCTGTGTAAAAACAAAGAGGAGGGCTGATTGTCAAAACACACACTGGAATGAGAAAATGAAATAAACAGCCAGTCCTAAAAGAGGAAACTCCTGCCATAAAGCAGATTTTCAGAGAGAAAGGAGCCAAAAAAAAAAGAAACGGTCATGCACTGCCCTGCTTTGCTAAACAGGCAGATGGGACTTGTATTTCTCTTCTGAAACTTTAATGGAAGGATATGATTCTGCTGCAAGCATATTTTATATGCCTGACGATTAAAGAGGAAGGGAAGGGTATAATTTATAGAATTGTGAAACACAGAGGATAGCTTTCTGGCTGCAATGTTTCTTTATTTTCTTGTTATTCCTTTTATTCATCCTTTTGCACCTAGGCTTGTGGAAGGTGATGGATGGGCAGTGGTGGAGACAGAAATCTTCCTATTATATTCACAGGGCAGGTACTGAATCAGCAGCCATGGTGGCTACACAGACTGCACCTCCTCTGAACAAGCCTGAGACAAAAAAAAAGTGCTTCAGTGCATCCTCTGTCTCTACAGCACTTCCCAGTTCCTAGAGCCACCTCACCTCTCACTGGCTACCAGGCTTCACTCTTTCAAAGAAGAAAACTGAGCCTTGGTTGGTTCTTGATGTAGATGGGAGCACGACACAGCCAAGCTCTTGCCCATCTGATCCTCCAGGCCCTGTATTTTCAGGGACAATCTGCTCCTCACCCTTTCAGCCCTGCCAAGACCCTGGCACTTCCCACCCATCCCACCTGGGCAGGAAGGAATAACTACCTGTGTCTGCCTAGAGAGCCACCTTGTAGGTAAGAACTTGGTCATCTTGTTGGCCAAGAAGGTGCCCAGCAGTCGATGGCATGGTCTTGCAGTGAAGGTGGCCAGACATACCTGCAGCAGAATTAGCAAAAATGCTGCCCAGAGGTCAAAGGGAGTGATCACCCCCCTTTATTCATCACTTGTGAGACCACAGCTGGAGCACTGTGTCTAATCTGGAGTCTCCAGGCAGACATTGTCATTGTGGAGTCACACAGAGGGATGAAGGATTTGGAGCACATGGGGTGGGAAGAGATGTTTGTTCAGCCCAGAGAGGAAGGCATGAAGGGGAATCTCATTTTTCCATCTCACTACCAAAGCCATAACTATGGAGAAGGAGTCAGACTCTTCTCAGAGCACAAGAAGCCAGGCACAGAAGTTACAGCAAAGCAAGTTTAGATCAGATGTAAGAAAAACATTTTTAATAGGAGGCTGGTCAAGCCTTGAACCATGAAGCCAGAGAGATGTTGGGATCTGTATCCTTGGAGATACTCAGAACTCAACCACACAAAGGCGTGAGCCTGGCCAAGAGTGGGAATTTGAATCAGGAGTTTTCAAAGGTCTCTGCCACCAAAACCAACCCCTGACTCCATGTTCTGGTCGTCCACATAGCGAGCCAGAGCACAGAGATGCAATAATACAACCACAGGTATGCAGAGGACCTCCACCTGAGGCCACGTCTACAGAGAACAACCTAAAGCCCTACCCTCATTGCCTCTGAGTAAATTAAACCCATCACTATAGACATGTCTGTGTGTGCTGGGCTTTCGGGGGTCATCGGCTCCTCTGGTAGAAGATTGCACTTCTGCTGCAAAATTCCTTGGATTTTTAATTTTTTCTCAGCTTCAAGGCCAATTCAGCAACTCATCTTTGCACTAAGACTGTCAGTGAAAGTGTCAGCTGTACGTCTGGTTTCTGTGATGTGGAATCATGCCCACCAAGACTTGGACCAGAACTACGCAGCCCATTTCACACAAGCCACCAACCAGCCCACACTTGGCAAAAGACTGAAGACAGTATCAGCCATGCCTGCATGACTCCTGGCTTTGGGCCATTTTTCTCCAACTCTCTGAGCAGCCACGATATAAATCTTGCTCCCCTTTCACTAGTCTTTGCTGTGACAACACAATCACTTGGCTGCCCATGCCACCTCCCATCGGGTGTTTGTCAGGGATGCACCAGTGGAAAAATGAACTCTGTACCCTGGAGAGGAAAGAGAGCAGTTCTCCATGAAACTAACCACTGCTGCCCTTTCTCAGCTCAGCTTTCTCTTGCTGCAGGAGGAATTCAAGTCCTTGTGAAATCACTACGAATATTTACCTCCACCAGAGGCAAATCCATATTCCTCCCTCCCAGTGAATAAGCAGGAAAACCTTGCCCAGATAAATGCAGGGTAAGAGTTTTGCTTCCTCTCCAACACCAGCACTCCCATGCCTAAATATCTCCATGAAATATGTGTGTGCATGTGTACACATCCTTTATTCAGAGCTCTATTTGCTCTTTAGAAGGACGACTGCTTGTCCCATTGAAGCCAGAAAGAAGGAAGAAATTCTTTACCCTGAGGGTGGGCAGGCCCTGGCACAGGTTGGGCAGAGAAGCTGTGGCTGCCCCTGGATCCCTGGGAGTGTCCAAGGCCAGGTTGGATGGGGCTTGGAGCAACCTGGGCTAGTGGAAGGTGTCCTTGCTCATGGCAGGGGGTGGAACTGGATGAGCTTTGAGGTCCCTTCCAACCAAACCATTCTGTGATAAGCTGAATCCTCCCATTCACCCCAGTAAAGCTACAGCTCTTGACAGAATAAAGAAACCATTCCCTGAATTGGTAAAATTGAGCAGTTTTTATATACTGGTTACATGATCTTTTTTCACTGGCTGGAACCCCCCTAATTGAGTTACTCCAAACTCTGAGCTTAGAAAACCATAGAGCCTGGTGATGGGATGCTGGACCCCACTGTGTTTTGGATAGTGTGGGTTCATGCAACCCCAACAACTACCCATGGGGACACCATGAGGCCAACAGAGAAGCCACTGGGGCTGGACATGGTGTGGATTCAGCTCAGGAATCTCACACAGTTATAAGACTATTAGCACGGGAGGGTGGAGACCTACTTCTGTCCAGAGAGAGGGAAGACAGCCCATCCCCTGCTGAAAGCTGTGGGTGGACGTATTGCACTTGGCCAGCCAGAAGAATAAGGCAGGGTCCCTAATTTAACACTTCCCAACGGGAGGGAGGTAAAAAAAGCAACCCAGAGGGTTGAAAGAGCCCAGGTACAACACCATCTGGAGGACAGAAGGTGGGCAGGAGAGGCTTAGGCAGAGGGGAGAGGAGGATGCTGGCTGCACCAGCCACTGAGTGCCTCAAACAGGGGGTGCAGATAAGTGGGCTCACAGAGCAGGGTGGGAGGAGGTGAAGGAAGCAGGCAGGAGAGGAGATTACAGGAGTGCAAGGAACAACAAAGATGAGGAAAACGGAGAAGAAAAAAATTATGCAGGGCCTCGAAGGTCAAAAGAGTCAACTTCAAAAGGATTCCTTGAAGACATAACGCAAATGCCTTCATATTCAATTATTTAGTTTCCACACAAATCTGAGTAATATATGGCAGGGTTTTTTTTTGCCTTCCAACACTATATTTGGCACAAAGGGAAGATAAATTGGAGGGACGGGGAGAGAAGCCTGGGACTCTTTGTTTTCCTAATGGACCAGACCAGGCTAGAGTAGGTGCAAGGATATCCCTTTGCAAACGATACAGAGTGAACAGAGGAGGCTTTTCAGGAGAAGAAGGGTGGGATTGAGCAGGACTTCTCCTTTCTGGAACTAAAAAATGTTAAAAAAATTACTTGTTCAGCCCGAAACAAAATGTTTTCCCAAATTCCAGGCGTCTGTTTAATCAAAAACACAGCAAATGTTGAGTTAAACAAATCACGCTGCCTATGAAAGTCAAGACTTCCACTTTGCAGATGCTGAAATTAAACACTTCCCTTTTTCACAATTCTTCCATTAATCTGACAAAACTGACCCAGAAACACAGTAGTTTTTTGTCGTCAAAAACCCTGCACTAAAACGTATTTAGCTGAATTATCTCTCCCCACTGTACTTAAGGAAGCTAAAGTGAAGTAAAAAGCCAAAAGAGGCAGTTCCTTTATCCTGGGATGTTCAACCCATCAGCAGAGTTAAAATCACAGACAAGCTATGGCAAGCTAATATCAGTAAAATGGTACCCAACAGGAGGTTTGAAACCAGCACAGTGAACTCTACAATAAGTTCCAGTCCATTAAACACCAGGCTTAAGTAAAATATTACAGCAGGTCATGTCTTAAAGCAGACAGAATAGGTGAGGGAATCACTGAGGACCCATGAGGATCCTCTTGGAGGAGAACAGAAACTCTGCCACAGCCTTTTTCATCTCCCTGCCCTTATCACCATCACTTTCCTCCTGACTGCATGAGCTTCCTTCCTCTCCACACAATTTTTCCATGTGCTCTTCCAGTGTTGGATGGCAGCAGGGAACTGAGACAAAGCCATGGAGCTGCTACAGGGAGCAACTGCAGGGCTACCATGGTGCCCAAAAAGGTGATGACCAGACACATCAGAAGAAAACAGGAAGAAAGTGACTTGGTGAAGGCCACTTAACAGGTCAGTACCAGAGCCAAGAGTGGAAATCACATCCTCCTCTTTCTGCCCACCTGGATCCCAAGTGTTTAGTACTTTTCTCTGTTCAGCTTTGACCTTACGAGTTCCCTTAACCTTCTCCTGGCAGTTTCCTAATGGGCAAATAAATCTCTGGAGAGTATCTTAAATTCTTTTTTATCACAGACTGTATCAGTGTGATAATAAGATCAGCCTTCAGACTCCCCATTAAGTCACAGAAGGTGTGGTCATCAGTCATGCTTTTCCCAGACTTAATTGCCAGACAGACACTTTAAGTGGAAGGTCCATCTAATGAGCCCAATCAGTAAAACATCCCTGGTTCCTATTTGAGATGGAAAATTATATTACTCTAATAAGGGGGTTGCATCTTTGGCCCCTACTCAATCATGTGGCATGGGGAAAGGTGAGACTGCTCTGCAAGTTTGCTTTGAATGTGTTTCCTTTAAACACAGCCCACTACTTCAGGCAAGGAAAAGCAATAAAACCCTTCACAGAAGGAAAACTGGGTGGCTGGAAAAGAAAGCAGAGTCCCAGATGTGAGCAAAGGGGTCACCATTGGTGGGAAGGTCATCACTGAGACCATGGATGCTCCTGAGGGCCAGCCAGGTGGAGATGGTGGAAGAGTCACCCACCATGGCCACATCAGGGTTGAGAAGATGTGAGGACACCAAGGGCCATGTGGGATGTATGAAGTGGGCTCTTCAATGGGGCTGTTGGCAAGAAAAGGCTCCATTTGGAGAAAGGATTGGTTATATTGTCCAACATGACCTGCACCAGGTGGGACAAGCAGTTGGGTAGTTGACAGTAGGTTGGGAAACTGAGGCAGAGCAGCCCACAAATTCAAAAGCTCTTTCATGGGGCATCTCCAGCCAAAGCCCCTAAAACAAGGCTCAGGCTATAAGTCTTCTGCAAAGGGGCAATTCTCTCCTGCCCTATCCAGTCCCAACAGAAATATTCATCTTTCCCACCTCTCCATCTCCTACCACTACTCATCATGGAAATCTCCACCTAAGCCAGCTCAGCCTAGGTAAGATCAGCCCAAGTCCTTGGTGGCCCTCCAAGCTGCCAATGTGCCCATCCAGATGCCCCAACTGGCCCGTTCCCACCACAAAGCACCAGTGGGAATCCCAGCGGGAAGCCCAGGCAAGCCTGAGTTACGAGCCCCACATCCCATGGTGGCTTTGCCAGGTGCTTGGAGCGCTGGTTCAGAGCAATCCCTAATAAAAACAACGAAGCACGGAAGGGCGTGTTGCTTTTGGGTAATAATACATCTTAGAACTGCACAGTGAGGCAAAGACAACGCCGCACCCTAAGCCACCCGAAGGGTGTGGGCATTATACAATGATTTGCCCACACCCAGAACCTCCGACGACAATTAACATCCAGCGCCGCCTAAGAATCAGTAAATACCGTATCTCAAACCAGGAAACGTTGACATTTTCCATGTGCACAAGAAAAAAAAAACCCTGAAGATGTGTCTTAGCATGAACACCGCCCTGGGCAGATCCAGATCGCTGGGCATGGTGAGTATTTTCTGCCTTTCGTCTGGAAGAAGCCAGAGAAAAGTCAATGGCAGTCTTATTTTCAGTCATATTAAGCATGAATTTTGGAGTTTTCATCATTTCCCTTTTAAAAAAAACACAACAAACCAACAAAAAAAATCAACAACAAACAGAGATGATGGAAATATTTAAATGTGTAATTACAATTTGATAACGACAAAGTCATGCGAGGCACTTTATAAATAATAAAACAAGATCTCATCACGCCCAAGCTTATTTTCAAAGCTGTAAATCTACTTCTGGTAAAGTCGCCGGGAAAAGATTTTACTATTGAGTAATAATGGAAGCAAAATAGCACTTACTAAAGGGAAATGGGAGCAAGAACTCATCAGATGTTGAAAGACAACAGAGAAAATCAGTTTGTTATTAGGAGACAGCAGAAGTAATGCAGCCTTGTTGGTTTGAGATATAAGAAGTGAGATGTGTTGATTATTAACAGAGATCCCACTTTTTCCCCCCTCCCCTAAACCACAGTGCTGTTGCTATGATGCTCATGAAAACAGCAATTAAAGATGCAGCCCTGGGATTGCACCTCCAGCCACCAACGCATCTGAGAGGAAAAACTAAAAGCAAAAAAGCACCAAAATGAAAGTGTCTCCAGATCTATTCCTAGAAAATTCTGAAGTCAGGAAATTCAAGTTGCTTTTCCAAGATAAATTCACCTGTTCACTGAAAAAAAAAAACCAGGGAGAGAGATGACAATTATGATAAAACCACTTTCTGGGTGAACCCAGGAAAAACACAGAGCTGACACTACCAGGAAGGATGGAGCTAATTGAATTACCACATACCTGCCTAAAAAAGGGAGCCTCAAAGCCCTCCTGAGGGACAGGTGAAAATCCAAGGGAGGAATGCTTGTTGCAGTATTAATGAGGGAGGAGATGGGATATCCCACCATAAATGAAATATACATTCCTGGCTGGCACAGTGGAGACAGTTTGGATAGCTCAGGAACAAGAGGGTCACGCTGAATGTGGCTACTTCCCTTCAGGGCAGTCAACTGGGGCAGATCAGGAGATGTCTGTAGGGGTAACAAAATCCTTCTTGAATTTCTGAATCCTGATTGTGGGCAGGAGAGGGGATGGATTTTAATTCTCCACCTGCAGAACTGGGTAACAGGAGGGAAGCATAGCCCTGCCAGGGCATGTACAAGCAAGGAAATAAGTATATCCAATATTATTGTTTACTGACGATAGCTCGGAGCATTTTCAGATCTGACTAAACTTCTACTGGGCAAGGTTTTATTGCTATTGTTGTTATTATTATTATTACAATTGCTATTATTATTACTATTACAGTTAATTGCAGTGACCATTTATACTGCACCAGTGTCTTATATCTACAAGTGGGATGCTTATTCCCTTACAGGCACTGTATAACTGAGAACAAAGAAGGAGCAGTCCATTCCTAAATGTTTGTACTCCAAATAAACAGTGGGAGAAAAAAGAGAGAGTACCTGTTTTGTACAGATGAGTAACAGACAGACTTGGTGATTTGCACAGGCTGTGGAGGAAGCCTTTGGCATAGCCGAAATTTGGTGTTAGTTTTCCAAATCCCAACTCACCTTTTCATCTAGACTATTAATTTGAACTAGCTCTTGCCTAAGGCTCAGCTTTATCCCAAGGCTAGAGGCAGCCTAAAGCTCAGAGGGGCTCCAGGTCAGGGCCAGCATCTGGGCTTTAATGGGGACAAACTATTTTAGCAGGGTTGTTGCAATAGGACAAGGGGTAAAGGACTTGAGATTTAGGTTAGTTAGAAGGAAGAAGTTTTTCCCTTTGAGGGTGGGGAGGTCCTGGCACAGGTTTTCCAGAGAAACTGTGGCTGCCCCTGGATCCCTGGGAGTGTCCAAGGCCAGGTTGGACAGGGCTTGGAGCAACCTGGGACAGTGGAAAATGTCCCATGGCAGGGGAGGTTGAAACGAGATGGTCTTTAAGGTTCTTCCAGCCCAAAACCATTCTGTGAATCCCATATGCCAGGTGGTTGCCACGTGCTGAACCTTGTGCCCAAAACCTCATGATTGGTAGCCCAGCCCAGCTCAGACTGGCTCAGCCCATCTCTGGCACTGTTTTTGGCCTCTGAAGAAGCCAGAGGATGCTGGTTTGCACCAGGACAGTGTAAATCACCCAAAAGGGGCTGTGAAGGCAGGATTTGGGCCAGTGGCATCACTGGGCACCCCCATAGCTCAGCTGGGATTTTCACTGCACAAAACCAGAACAATCTGGGCATAAAGGAAGAGTGAGATTCCAGGGAGGAACGGAAGAGAGCTCCTAAGGGAAAAACACAGATAGTCAGAGAAGTTGGGAATGACTGCTTGTTGCATCCTCCACCCAGCCTGGCAGGGTGCTGGGGAAAAGACAGGGCAGGGGGGGGGTTTGCAGGTGATAAGGCACACTCAGAAAAAGTACCATCAGCAACAAAGTGAGGCTTTTCAAAATATAAACAGTTTTGGGGAACAAACACGACCGGCAAGCAAGCTAAAAATAAGCAGCAGCAAGTGAAAAAAGGATTAAAGGAGCCCAAAAGAAATAGCAAGCAGCAAATTGCAGGGAATTGTTCAGCGAACAATAAAAGGCTCCTTGCCATCTCCCTGCAACAGGCAGATGGCACTGGGAGAAAGCAACCCCCGACAAATGATAGCTGCAAGAGGGGTGATGGAGGGGGGGGAGAAAATTTCAGACCTGGCAGATTTGTTAAGTGGTAATTTTCCCTCTGTCTGTGCAGAAGACAAAGGGGAGGGAAAGCTCCCCAAGACAGGGATTGTATTTCACGCCGCAGTTGAGAAGGCTTTCGAGTGTCTGCAGATAGCAGCAAGAAATGGTCCTAAAAAGATTAGAGCTCTTAAGGTAGGGCAAAATACTATATCCAGACAACACACTCAAGTTTTAATGACAGTGGGGAAAGAATTGAGTGAAGCATTGTCTGCTGCCTCTAGGAAACCGAAAACTTAATATGAAACCACACAGACCTGAGCTGGACTTCTCTCATGGAAAGGTTTTACTCCTGCCCTTTAAGCACCACTTTTTATCCTTGACATATATTTTCCATTCATTGCTTTCCCACAACCAACACAAGTTTGGGAAGGGTCTTCTGCAGTTTTTAGAGTGATTTGGGTAGCTCAACTTGGAGCATCTCCCTGGCTGGAATGTATTTCTTCTGGCTGCATCCCTCTTGTTAGGCTATTATCCATGTTTATGGATACCCACCTGAGGGATAAAGAAGTAAAGTGGCTTCTTACAGATGCATAGGGAGTGTGCTGGAAAAGAAACTCACCCTGGATTCCCCAAATATCAATTCCCAGACCATCCCCACCTCAGTGGCTCCCATGTGGGCTTGTTAAGATGAACGGGCCAATTCCCAGTGGCTGCAAACCAGCATTCAACCCATTTTAAACCTGGGGGTAAGAGCACACATCATGTCCAGTCTTAAATCTTGGAATCACAGAACTTTTAAGGGTGGGAAAGCCCTCTAAGACCAAGTCTAACTGTTAGCACTGCCAAGGCCACCGCTAAACTTCGGACTGGGGATTGTATGCCTCCCCCAAAAATGAGGCTGATTGCTATGGGGGCTACTGTGCCCCATTGGGGTCACCATGACTCTCCCTGCACCACTGGGCTCGGGACAAGGACAAACCAGGACACTGCTTTGCTGCCATCCTCATAGCTACATGTGCCAGGGGAGCTGTGCCGGGGGGGCCATCGCTTCTGTGTTGTCCCCCCCAACATCATCACAGGTGGGTGACACTGAGGTGGCTCTGCCATCCCCATCCCAGCTCCTGCACCCCCAGGCCAGGGACTTTTGGCTGCAGGGAGCCCCCTGACCTTGCCCGGGGCTCTGTTGCTAAGAATAAAACGCAGAGGGCTGTGCTGTGCTGGGATAATTGCAGGGAAGCGGCTGCTGTAGCCCAGCGACCGCAGTAATTGGGTACGGGCCATCCTGCAGCCAGGTTTCCCGTGCTATTATCCCCTTATTAATAGAAACCGAATCTACCTTTGCAGAGGCAGCACTGCGAGCCTGGAATTATGTGGTGCAGGGCTGCAGGGAGGCACCCGCGGCATCTCTGCAACAGCCTCACTCCTTTGCCACCCAAGGGATGGATCCAGGGGAGGATCCTGCCCAAGCTGTGGCAAAATCCCAGCCAAAGTCCCCTGTGGCCATTGGAAAGGTGAATGTTAGACTCAGCCACAAGACAACTGCCTTCACAGAGGCAGGCAAGCGAGATTTGGTCTATTAACTAATTAATCCCAGCAGCATCCCTTCAAGGTATGGCAGGGAGCATTAATTTCGTCTCCCAGGGATGAAAACTGAAGGTCAAAAAGGCTTGAATTTCCCCTCGCCAACTCAAATAGGGTATGCTGGGGGCCAGAAGCTGAGCATCCATGGATTTAGGGCTGGAAAATAATGTGAAGCACCTCAGCTGGGATGTTCCTGCCTGGGAGCCACAGGATGTCAAATGTTAGAGATAAAGGTAAAGGAGACAGCATCATTTTAAGGAGAATCAACCCATAACGCCAGGGCTCTCTTTGCTGGAAGGTGTGAAAGCAAAATGCTGACTTCTGAGAAACGCAAGGACAAGGTGGAAGTCTCTGCAGGGCCTTTCAGGACAGGATTTCCACGTCAACAGGGTAATGTGGCTTTCTATGGCCGGGACTAATACAGGTCCCTCTCCCCATCCCTGCCTTATTCCAAGCTAACCTTCTCTCTGAAGCTCAGAAACAGTTCTGGATAAAATGTGCCCCTGATCATGACTTTTTATCTGCTTTGGAAAGCAGGTAATGAGGTGTGAGTCAGTATTAAACCTGGAAAGCAGATTAAAAGTTGATTAAGTGCCTCTATCCAAAATGCAGTCAACAACACAGAGAATAGGATCTGGTTTGGTACATTCGTTGTTTCCGTGCAGTTTTAAGAAGGTCTCCAGGACCATTTGAATGAATCTCCTCTCAAATCTGGGATTTAGATTGGTTATCAGACTGCCCAGGGCAGTGGAGGATTCCCTATCCCTGGAAGCCATGTGGATGTGGCATGTGGGAACATGGGTTAGTGGTGGGCTTGGCAGTGCTGGGGGAAAGAGTTGGACTTGATGGTCACGGGGGTTTTTCCCACCTGAACGATTCTGTAATTTTGTGATTCCACAGTGATGCTCACTTCACCATCCGTGGAAGGCAAAGCCCAGCAGATGGTCTCCCACGGTGAAAATCTTAACCATCAATGTAAACACACGCAAGACTGACAAGAAAGAATTATCAGCACAGAGTATTTCCATGCTTCCCTGTTTTCTCGCCACCTCTTTTTCACCCAGCTTTTAGCATTTCCCATTTCAGCAATTAAACCCAGCCACTCTGAAGATGAATCCTACGGGCTCGAAACCAAGCCCTCGCAGAGCCAGATGTGCCAGAGAGTGATGCAGATGGTTTTCCCTTCCCCTGAAACTCGAGACTTTGCTTCTGCTCAGCGCTGCTGTGTTTAGCAGACTGGGGATGTCAGGAGCACGTCCCTTCCCCATATGGCAAGCGAGAAGTCATCCTGTAAAGATTAAAGCAGGGAGAGGAGACCTGTGTTGCCTCCTGCATTTTTCAGCCCTTCTCCATCGCTCTGTGAAAGGCTGGTTCTGCTAAAGCAACTATGTAAGAGATGAAAAGAGTCAGGGAAAATAAATAATACATAAATGTTGATGTGTGTTGCCAAGGCCACCTCCAGGATGGATCTGCACCCTCTGGACAGCTGCCTGCTCCTGCTCTGGAGAGATGTCACTGGGAGTGAAATGGAGCTCCTGGGCAAGACGTTGCTTCAGAGTGATGCATCAGAAAACCTTGCAGGTGACAGAAACTGTAATTGCTGTGCTTAAACTTCACTGGCCCATATCACCTCCCTGACACCCAGCTTCCCTGCTGATTTTGGCAGACCAGGGATGGACGTGTCCCTACTCGAGGAGAGGTTAGGATTGCCAGGGATACCTCTCCTCAAAAGCCTGAGCAAAGCTCTGCTTCCTGAGCCTCCTGTCTTGTACCCCTGGGGTTTCATGGATGCTCTGGCTTCCATGAGGACTTGAACAATGTTCTCCACCATCCCCAAAAGCAGCCTAAAATGGGTGCAGAGAGCCAATAGTCTGAAGAAACAAAGGGTCTTAGACCCTGTGAGAGATGCTACAGATGACTTCTTGGGGTGCAGGGCAGCAAGGAGCTGGGCAGGAGCAGAGTGCTGGCCAGAGAGCATAGATCCATCCTGGAGCTGGCCTTGGCAACCTGGGCCTTCTGCCCAGAGGCTGCAGATCCCAAAGGAACTACATTGCACCCCACCAGCTCCATCATCACATCCTTATTTCAACAGCAGCTTGCCCACACCTGCCTCTGCTTTTCTCAGCAAACCCCCAAGAGCTCTATGGCTCCACAGCAGTAAGAAGTAACATATTTCTCTCTTCAAATACACGATGTGAATGTAAAACAAAAGGTGGTGTGGCCAGATGCAGCCATGGCTGTGATGTGAGCTGCCCTGACCCATGATATGGAGAGCTGGCTGTGCCAATAAAGCCAGCAGCTCACTGGAAGGGGTCCTCTCCCCAGTCTGTCCTTCCCATGGGTCAGGAGGAAAGACATCACCCCCAGAGCAGGATGATTGGGCTCCAGCAGTGATACAGAAGCATCCAGCCCTGATGCAGAAGGACACCAGGAGCTGCACAGGGTGCTGGGAGTTCATGGTGAGAACTGCAGTCATTGGAGTGGCTGCTTCCAGCCTTGCTGTGATGAACAATCCAAACACGCCCCTGCCTCACTGCTGCTGCCTGGAAATCAGATGAAATATCCCCAGAAAAGAACTTTGCTACCCAATAAACCCCCTCTGCTCTCCCATGCTGGCTGCCGAGGGCAGCTGGATTGCCCAGGAGACACAGGACACAGATGAGCAGACAGGGATGCTGCAGGGGTTCCTAAAATAAGATGCACATAGATAGGCTAATGTCTCTGCAAAAAAACCCAAACAACCCACATCTGCCAAGATGAGAATTGGCTACAAAGATTGAAGATGTTGTTTGAGAAATATTAGTTATATTTGTTTACATGTATTTGCCTTTTCAGTTTTCTCTAGTGGGAGGTGACAAAGTGACTGGGAAAAGCGGGGGAAAATACTCTACTTGTTTAGCACAAAAATACAGGTAACAATTATGAGGCAATAATTGATCCATCCGATAGTTTATTAACTGGAGGTGGGGTGTGCAAGTGACAGGCTCTGCAGCCAGCCTTTCATGTGACACGTTATTAAAGGCTCTTTTTCTGGCTCCAAAAGGCAGTGGCTGGCAGATCAAAGGTCAGACATTTCAAGAAGTAAATTGGTTTAATGTGGCTGCAGATAGCCTCACAAAAGTCTAATAAATATGCAGCGAAATGTAAGAAGAGAAAATTGTGGACAAGAGAGACAATTACTTTGAAACCAGGATAAGAGCAGCACAGGCTCAAATTAATCAGTGTTTAGGCTCCTTTCCTCTGTCTCAGGATTTAGTATTCACAGCATAAGCCTGGCTGATGGTGGGATGCAGTGTGGGGAGCACTGGTACCCAGCACCAAAACCTGCTGGGGGAAGATGCTCAACCCCAATCTACAGCCAGGATGGTGCTGTGAGCCTTTCCACAGGTACATAGAGAAGCCACTTGAGACCCACAGCAAAGGATGTTCATGAGAACCATGGGATTTTGTGAATGGATTATCATTCCATGGCTGCATTTTCTCCTATGGAGACAGGCTGAGAGAGCTGAGGATGAGAAGGATCCAGGCAGACCTGAGAGCCCCCTCCAGTGCCTAAAGGGGCTTCAGGAGAGCTGGAGAGGGACTGGGGACAAGGCGTGGAGGGACAGGACACAGGGAATGGCTTCCCAGTGCCAGAGGGCAGGGTTAGGTGGGATATTGGGAAGGAATTCCTGACTGTGAGGTTGAAAAGGCCCTGGCACAGGATGGGCAGACAAGCTGTGGCTGCCCCTGGATCCCTGGGAGTGTCCACGGCTGGGCTGGATGGGGCTTGGAGCAATCTGGTCTGTTGGGAGATGTCCCTGCTCATGGCAGGGGAGGTTGGAACTAGGTAATCTTTATGGTCCCTTCCAAGCCAAACCATTCTGTGGTTCTATGATTCTATTTATGAACTGTGGGGAGCCCTTGGTGTGTCCAAGTAGGCTCATGGCAGCACAGGGCCACCAGCAGAAAACTCAGAGCCCAAACCCCAGCATACAGTGGTAAAAAATAAACACAGAAGGGTTTAATTACAAGAATTGATGCTTTAAGCTCACCCCATTTTTTGCTTGATCTTGTGACATTTTCAGAATCATGCCACGCTGTTTTTTAAACCCCAGACAGTGATATCTGAATAATCTGGGGGGGTTTGTTTACATTTCTTGAAATGCATTAACTCAAATAACCTACAAACACAAGGTAGTTTTTTTGCTAAAAAGTCACAGCTTCACTCCTTTTAATTACAGGAGAGAAAACACCCAGTTCTCTGATCTGGAAAGGGATGTCCTGCATGAAAATAAAGTGCAATACTCCCAGTATGTCTGGAAACAGGAGTAGAGGAAACAAATCTATGAAACAAAATGCCTGGTACCCCTCAGAGAAGCAGATAAGGGCACAACCTTTTCGTATTCCTTTTGCAGGTCACACTCCCCAGCTGAGTCACCATGACCTGGAGTGGTTTACTGTGGCCCCAGCAGACAGACCAAGAAGGATTGAGCAGCAGAGTCTGTCTGTGATGTAGCCACACCAAGACTTGTGTGCTCATCCTCATGGGGACTTCCTGCAAGCATTTAAAATCTGGGACTCAAGGGGTAAATTGCTGTATAGAATCACAGAACCATTAAGGTTGGAAAAGCCCCCAAGACTGTCGAGTCCAACCATTCCACCAGCACTGCCAGTGCCACCACTAACCCACGTCCCCAAGTGTCACATCTACATGGCTTTTAAATCCCTTCAGGGATGGGGACTGTGCATCCCTGGGCAGCTGTGCCAGGGATGGACAAGCCTTTCAGTGAAGACATTTTCCCTCATATCCAACCTGAACCTCCCCTCGAGGCTGTTCCCTCTCCTCCTGTCCCTGTTCCCTGGGAGCAGAGCCCCACACGCCCCGGCTCTCCCCTCCTGTCAGGGAGTTGCAGAGCCAGAAAGTCCCTCCTGAGTCTCCTTTTCTCCAGGATGAGCCCCCTCAGCTCCCTCAGCCCCTCCTGGTGATCCAGCCCCTTCCCCAGCTCCATTCCTTTCTCTGGACAGGCTCCAGCATCATCAGCCATGCTGTCCCATGGCTGGACCACCATGGATGAATGAGATCCCTCTGCCCATCATTTCCCCACTGGTGGCTGTATCCCTCTGGCTGGAATGGAGTTACATCCAGAACTTCACTGACAGCTCCCTGGTGAGGAAACCTCATGGGAAGCCTTGAGGATGAGGCAGAAAGGGACAGCTGGCCACGGGACAGTTCAAGGAGAACCAACACCTCCCAGGAGAAGCAATGGGACACAGACCTCTGTACCTGCAACCCACGCAGGCAGGTCTTGCCCTGAGTTGTCTGTGCATACATTGCTCTGCCATAAATCAGGAGCCCTGACACTGTAATTTGTATCTGGGGAACCTGGAACAATTACAAAATCAGCCCAAACACCATTTGTTTCACAAGATTTTGCCCTTAGTTAGCACTGTCGTTCTGTTTTAATTGCACTGTAATTAATTGCAACAAAACTGTTTGGAAAGTGCGTGTGCACAGTGGAAGGGCTGGAATATTGCAACCTGACTCCTCTGTTGCAGCCACAAAATCTGCATAAAATCTGTCATCCTCTTTCCATACAACACTTGGCACTCATTCACTCTATACCCAGAGCATCTCCAACTCCTCTCAAAGCCAGACCAAGACAAATGGATGGTAACTACTGACTTATTTTGCATCCAGGTAAATTAAGGCTCAGAGAGGCTAATCTCTTTAATTTCTCTTCAGACAAGTCTAAGAGGGTAGAAGTTGCTAGATGTCAACAAAGCCTCAGCCTGGATGTAAATCACAACCCTGCAACACTCAGAGGTCCTCATGTTCCCTTGCAGCTCCCAAAAACACCTAGCACCTTGAAGAGGCCAGGACCTGCCTCCTGTCCATGGAGAAGGTTGCCTTACCCATAAATTCAAAATGAAGGAACACCTCTGTAAAGACAGAAGGCAGTGAAAGTTGGAATCAATGGTGCCCCTGGATCCCTGGAAGTGTCCAAGGGCAGGTTGGACTGGACTTGGAGCAACCTGGGCTAGTGGAAGGTGTCCCTGCCCATGGCAGGGGGTGGGACTGGATGAATTTTAAGGTCCCTTCCAACCCAAACCATTCTATGACAAAGGAATATAAATATGACCCAGTTCTTACACAGTCCATCCCCTTCTAGTATTTCCAATGTGTAGCTGTGGCATGGAGGTACTAATGCCAGCTGAGGTAGACTTCCAGAGCCCCCTCTCAGCCAGCATTCAGTCACCAGCACAGCCTATAAGTAATCCCTGTGTAGCCTTTTAGGAAAACAAGAAGCTGCCAAATGCATCCAAGGCTGTCTCTGTTTTCCTTCCCTGGCTGATTATTTCTGTGCAGGGAAGGCAGCTGCACCACAAGGCTGCATCCCTGCAAGGCTGGAGAGAAGGTCTGGAAGGGACACTGGAGGCACGAGACAGGGATGAGTCATGTGGCTCATCTCCTCTCACACACCTCTGGTGAATGGCCAGGGCAATGAATTGCCAGTGCAGAAAGGGAAATTTCCCATTTTTTAATTGCTCAACATCGATAATAAAAACTTTTTTTTTTGTCTAACGGCTAAATAACTTGCAGCAAAAAATATGGTCTTGCTTGGTTTTCATGTTTCAATGTTTTCTTCTCCCAGTCTCCTCTCCTTGAATCTCCTCTCCTCAAATCTCCTCTCCTCGAATCTTCTCTTCTCAAATCTCCTCGAATCTCCTCTCAGTTGCTTCCCAGGAGCCTGTCAAACCTTCTCATCTCCACTGTGGAACAACTTGCCCCAAACCACAGGACAACACTAACAGAGAACACGAACATGACACATCAGCAGCCAATCACCCAGGGATGTCCCCAGACCCCATCTGTTCCAGGAGGCATTCCCAGCCTCTGGATGGCTCCCCAGCATTCCAGAGCCACAGCCACGGAATGAAGAAAGGGCCCAAATTTTACCAAAGAGGCAGTCCCAGCACATGGGTCTGTGGATCCACCTCTGCAGCTGCTCACCTGGCACACTGGTGTGACATGGCAGAGGTGAGGATGCACCTGCCTGGAGGAGCTCATGGCAGACAGGAGCCAGCCAGGGGCAGGGCAGGCAGTGGCAGGGGGTCCAAAGGCAGCAGCAAAATGATCTGGTACTATCTCAACTGCAGCAACTCTGCAAGATCCAGCTGATCTAGGAGACCTCCCAGGCACATGCCTAGAGAGCCTGGGGTTTGGCAGAGGATCTGCTCCATCAGCTTCAACTCACCTTGGCAAAAGGTGCCCAGATACCATGGTGACGGGCTCAGTGGGGATAAACACCGAACATGGGTGTGGGTTGTTTGCATAGTTAGGAAGCTGGCTGGTCTCCATCCCTCCACCCTGCCTCCTCCCAGCGGTGCCAGGATCTCTATCCAAAGTGGTCTCCTTCCTCCTCCTGGGCTGGCTCATCCACGGGCAACACGGAGGCACTTCCCAAACTGGTTCCCTGCTGGGCAGGGCAGGGTGGGGAATGGCAGTGCTGGGCTGCTGCCTCTCCCCAGGAGGTGGAAGTCCTTTGATGGTCCCAACATCCACGTGTCTGCCCAAACCCACATGGAGATGGTGCAGAGCCTCCATGCCATGGACATTCCCTCCTTCTCCTCCTCCTTCTCCTCCCTCTCCTCCTCTTCTGCAGCTGCCAAGAACATCAAGCCCCTTGCAAAAACAACAGCTGGGATGTGGCATCCTTTCCCCCTCCACAAAAAAAGCACTCATGACCACCACACACCCATTCCTTAGGTGCAAGGACATCTTTTTGAGGAATAAGGAAGAAAGCAGTCCAACATTAGCGAGAAATAAATCTGTAATTAAGGCAAGCTGCTCACATGAGCGATACTTGAAAATTATGCAGACCTGTGAGCAACATTGCCATCAGGCACGCAGCTCCTCTCAGGCTTCCAGTAAGGAATAAAAAAGCTCTGACTAATATAAAGAGGCCTCCAAATCATTCTTGGCAGAAGCATCCGAGCCTCGGATCCCCTCCCTCTATTCATCGCTAAAGCTCTCTCAGGCAAAGGAAAATAAACCCTGCAACTGCCTCACTGACCTGACCTGCAGCAGGGTGCAGCTGGGTGCTGGCTGCCCCTTCTCCAACACTGTACACCAAAATAATGGTGTTTTTCATATACATGTTATGTTTATTTATATACTGTACATAAATTTATGATATGTATTGCATTTACACACAACTAGATACATTATATGGGTATATATGTATAAACACATGATATACTGTGTTTACACTAAATATAGATAGATAGATGTAGGTATAGGTATAAAAATAATATAGATGTTAATGGGAATAAGACCATGCACAGGAGACCCACCATGATTCTACATTCCCATCTCCATCCTGCCAGGAAAGCACGGGCAGGGGCAGGGGCAGGGATGAGCCCTTCCATCACTGCCTGCTTTTCCAGGATCATTCACACATATTATTTGTTTCTCTGTGGTCTGAGATCCTTCACCTTTTCCCATTGCTTCCATGTTTATAAAGCCATTCCACCAGGGAAACTTTATGGGAATAAGAGTATGAACTGGGCAGGGAAGACTTCAGTTTTGAAACTCTTTTAATAACTTGTTATTTAATTAAGAGCAATAGCTCTGAAATTATGTCAGTGAAACTTGCTACTTATTTATTAATTAGAGGAGGAATTTCAAAGGAGACTATGGGATTTAGGTGCTGGACAGCCCCGGGCTCGCTGGAAAATCCCAAGTTTCTCCAGCTAATGCTTGCTCAGTGCTCAAACACGCAGGGTCTGACTCCTCATTGCCTGGCACCTGAAGTAAACAGTGTCAAGCACAGGCGAAAAGTGGGTGTTAAATGCTGCCTGCTTTGGAGCAAGGGATTGAAAAGCTCTTGTTGCAGTGTTGAGAGTGACAGAAGGCATTGGAAGACCAGAGAGAGATGACAGAGCATCTCCTCTGCTTTTCCAGGAGTTATTTTCTGGGCTCTCTTGGTGTGAGAGTACACAATATGTACTGAGAAGCCTGCAAAAGGCTTGTTCTCTGGTGCAGGGTGCTAGAGATGCTGAAGGCAGCAAGTGTTGGCAGAGTCCAGGGCACCACTCCCTGCAAACAGGTCTGGGATAGACCCAGCACCTTCCAAGTCCTCCCAGGAGGAGAAACCTCCATCCAATTCCACTTCCACCAAGCCCAAAAGAGGGGAAAGTCCCACTCGGACTCATTCCCCCAGATATTGTACCTGAGGGAAGTGGAAGGTGGCTGCCACGTCCCCCTTTTGAGGGCAGAACAAGCTGCAGGTCCCCGAATGACCACGCCAAGTATTTCCATCCACTCAACACGCTCCGGAAAGCAAAGCCGGGATGGCCAAGCACCAGTTCCTCCTCTGCTGAGCACATTCCCCCCCTCCTGTTTTCATTCAGCCCAACCTTAAACAAAACCACGGCTGCTGTTTTTATCAGCAGTGCAGCTCTGGGAATTACCTACATGGGGTCAGGAGAGCCAGAGAGGGGATTCGTGCTGCTGAAACAACGCTTAATCTCAAAAAGGAGCTGTTAAAAAATATTAGAGCTTAACTAGGTCTAACACACTGTCCTGCTGCATCCCATTTGCTAGTGAAGAAGTAAAAAGTTCCCGAGACAGACTGAAATTTAAAACCCAAGCTCCAGGCATGGGGTCTCCAGATAAAGGACTTCCAGCTCCTCCATGCAATCCCAGCTTGTGGCACGAGCAGTGTGGAGCAGGTCAGCTTGAGCTGGGCTTAACCCTGCACGGAGCAGCATCCTCCTCCCAACCATGCTTCCCAGCATGTCTTTAATCTCAGTTTCCCTGCTAGCATTAAATCTGCTGAGACATTTTAACTGTTTAAGAGGAGAGCGGGATTTCGTCCGCAAGTTTTCTGCAAAGAACAACTGAAACTACTTCAAAAAAAGTAATTAATAAATATTAAAAATATATAATAGAATATAAGACTTTATTTTCTAATATTGTTGACAGATATTTCTATCTATATTTTCTTCCACTAATACATACTTCTATTAATATATATTTCTATTCTATCCTATTCTATTCGATTCTAAATATTAATCAGCTGTCCCATCTGACCCCCTCTGCCTACCTATCAGGACACGTTGGTAGATGTGTTTTCACACCAGTATTTCCTATCTAGAACAAATAAACATACAACTAAACCGGACTTATGAAGAAAAAGCCCTGCAAACCCAGAGGTTATATCACACAGGTGTTGATATACAGCCAAAATCTCCGGGCTTGGTAATGATTCAAGATACCAAGCAAGGAAATCAGAAGGAGAAACACAGGTCTGAGTTCAAACAGCAATTAAAAAATGCATGTAAATGGCGATACATTAGCACAGAGGATCGCTACGGCGCACCAGAGATTCCCAACACAACCACCCTCCCAGCAATAAATCCAAGTGCCTTCCCCTCCCCTCAACGTCCTGCAAAAGCCCTGGAAGGGACAGGGGGGATGTGAGAATTAAAAATCACGTATTTCAGGAGCTGCAAGCACAGCATCCAACCCACCTTCGCTCTCCAGGTGCCGACACTCGTCCTTGCCCTCACCCGCTGTGGCTGCACGGGGAATCCGGCAGCGTCGCTCCCCGTGTGTCTGCAGCCCAGCAGAGATTGTCATTGATTTGTGTGTGGAAAGTTAAGCCTTTCTAGGAGCGGTTGGGAGAATTCACTCCCACCACTCCCTCTAAACCAAAAGTATTTGGCACCGAGCCCTCCCCGTCCACCTGTACTATTAAAACAACACGCGGGACACGGACTGATTTTTTACCGGATCTTTTTGTGTTTCCTTTTTTAAACCAGCACATGAAGTTCTTCAGAAAAGAAAAACTTGGAGGGGGTTTTGTGGGTTGGTTTTGTTTTGTGGGTTTGAATTTTATTTTTTTTTAAATCTGATTTTTTTTTTTTTTTAAAGCTGATTTATCTCATTCTTTTTGTTCTCCACTCATGGGACAAACTCTCTCCTGGTCTAACAAGTGACCCCTGATTTGCCCCCAGAGGTGACTCTGTGGGTGACTTTCATATGATCTGCTCCACTTCCCCTGTAAACCGTGTCCCCCCACTCCAAGACAAGGTAAACCTGGGGAGTGGGATGAAAACCACCTCATTTGAAAAGAACTGGGTATAATTTAACTCAAAAACTCAGATTTGCACATGAAAAACCCAAGTGAGCAAGAAGACGGGGGCAAAGTGTCTTCAAAGGTGGGGGGTTGCTTGCTCAAGTCCCCTGTGCTGTCCTGGTGACAAGATCCCAAACTTGGGTGTCCAACCCAAGGACTGAGTGACTTAAAAACCTTCTCAAGTGCCCAGCGTGTGCCTTCAAAGCTCCACCCCTGGCACCCAGATTTGGAAGCCAACTCCTGGCCACCTCCACTGCACCCACATGGCCAAGAATCCCATCCCACACACACCTCCCGTGGTGCCTGACCTCAAGGATGTCCCCAGAAGAGGATTCACCCCATGGGAGCCTGTCTGAGCAGAGTGAGCCATCTCCAATGCCCTGAGCAGCCTCATTTGGCTAAGCCCAGCTCGCTGGCATATGCACAGCCCCAAAGGGTTGGCCATCGTGTTGAGTGATAAATAGCAGGTCTCTCCTCTTCTCCTTGTAGGGTGCCCTAGGGAACAGCTTGTTCTTGAGGTTCTGCCCCAAATTAAGCAGCCCCATTAAGTAAAACACTGCATTTAATAAAATGCAAGATCCTTTCTGTCACAGGTATTATGACAACGAGGAAATACGTATTTTTTGTTAACACAATAAATCCGACAAGAGCAGCTGGACACCAAGTTCCATGTTACACGCCTTTCTGCTGGCTTTCCTTTAAAGAAGCACATTAAAAAAACCCCAAATCACAACCAAAATTGTTTATACAAGGGAAATCTTTCTGAAGCACGAGGCAAAATCAAGTGCAAGATAGCCTGGGGCAACCTGGCACTCCCAGACAGGGCTTGGAAGAGCTCCGTGCTCAGCACACGGTTACTTTTGAAACTTTTATTACACACTTTCTTCGTCTGTAGGAACAAAAAAAAAGTGGAGCTTCCATCCCCACACCCAAACCACTATCTGCAGCTCCTCTGACTACTGGGTTTCTAAGGAGTGTCTGGCTAAATCAGTAAATGAAGTCGGTGTGAACAATATGTCTGGCCCCAGATAAGGGTAAAGCAAAACTTGGTCAGCATCCAGTGACTGTCGAGTCGGCATGGAAAGGAACATCAATTGCCACCCACTGCTTTTCCTGGTACTCCCATAGCCAGCATTCCCCGTGGGATGGGAGCTCCCGTGCAACCACCCACAAGCTCCTCAAGCACAAAACCAAGCAGTCCTTCTCTTCCCACAAAACCTACTTTTCTTAAAATTTTCCCATCAAAATTATTTGCCTCCATGAACCCACCAAAGTCAATGCGTTGAGGAGAAAATTAAGCCAATCCCATGCTAGCAAAGCACGTTCTTCATGGTGCTGCTTCCCAAGATGGTTTATAAAGAAGTGTGTATAGAAATGTCCTCAGCACCACATTGGGGCTAGAACTTGTCTAGAGAGCACGTGGATCTGGGGAAGGGTCTGGAGCACCAGGAAGGGCTGAAGGAGCTGGGGGGGCTCATCCTAAAGAAAAGGAGGCTCAGGGGGGACCTTCTGGCTCTGCAACTCCCTGAGGGATCCAGGGGAGGGTCGAGCTCTGCTCCCAGGGAACAAAGATGAATGGAAATAGGCTCAAGTTGCATAACGGGAGGTTTAGGTTGGATATTAGGAGAAATTCCTTCATGGAAAGCACTGTTACACATTGGCACAGCTGCTCAGGACAGTCGTGGAGTCCCCATCCCTGGAGGGATTTAAAAGCCACGTGGATGTGGCACTTGGGGACACAGGTTAGTGGTGGCTCTGGCAGTCCTGGGAATCAGCTGGACTTGGTGATCTCAAAGGTCTTTTCCAACCTAAGTTATTTCAACCCCAAATTCCTGCAAGCCAAACCCAGTATTTTCATACAGAAGAATACCTGGGTGTGGACTGTGACAAATGAAACATCTCAGTGAAAACTCTGAGTCCAAGACTAATACAGGTCAATGGGCCCCCCTGAAGCCTGGAAATTATTTGCTATTTTCCATTTTTTTTCCCATTGTTCATTTTTCATTTCCATTATTTTCTATTTTCCAAATTAGCTCCCTTTTTTGTGATCACCATTAATGGAGGGTTGAACAGGTCTCCTGCACCATAAAGGAGGAGGGATTAAACTACTTCTAACAGGATGTGAAATAAGAACAGCAGGAGAAAGAAGAGAAGAAAGGGTTGTGCCAGACCCACCTTGGTTCACAAGGACAACAGGAAACACCCAGTAAAAATATAATAGAAAAGGCTGTAATAACTGCCTATCCCAGGTGAAGGAAACCTCTAATTACAAGTGTATTGAATTGAAAGCTTTCCAGAAAAAAAGAGAACTTGAAGGATGCTTGTCTAATCAGACAAATAAATGACCATCAGATGTAAAGATTTTCATGGGCAAAATAAATTTTGACACAGTTTTGCGGTTTCTGTTGGTTTGTGAATTTTTACAATATTTTCCTTTCATATCTCAGACTTTCAGGCTGGTGAGCCCAGTGATCAACTTCAGTGAATACAGCAATCTGTAGAGCCAGAGGAAGATATTTTTTCCAACAAAATTTGCTGCATCAGTCGCATTTTGCAAAGGAAAATAATTTTCCTCTTCAAACATCCCTTTTTCATTGCCAGAACACGGTGGCAAAAAAGAAAAAAAAAACCCAAACAACACAACAAAACAAAAAACCCAGCTCTTTTTTTACAGGTTAATTTTGGATATGAAATAAACCCCAGCAAAATACTTCCCCCCCCGCCCCCCTGCCATATATCACAGAAACTGCTTGTAAATGGGAAACTTGGAAGAGCCTGGAGAGGTTTCCTCCAAGGTGTGGATCCCACACACGCTCATGTGTTTCTGTTTGCAATGGTGCATATCCCCATTACCTTCAGCAGGGCTCTCCTGGCAATAAAGTTAAGTCTTTCTTAAGTGCTTCCAAATGTTTGCCTTGTTTTAAAGGTGATAGAGTAAGGGGAAGGAAGAGATGTGAGCCCACAACCTTGACAAACACCTTCACCACTGGGGTACCAGCAGGGAAGAAGGATGTAGGATGGGGACAGGACCCACCACATTTAAGCTCTCTGTTCTCATAGCTCAGGGAGGAGCTGCTGGTTTTCCACTTTTGGAAGGTAATTGTGGACACTGGGAAAGGGTGAATGAGTAAGATTTCCTTGCTAGCAGCCCCACACTCTGCAGATGAGGAGCAGTTTCCAGGAAGAGGCTGAATTACCAGTTACTTCACACCACAGACTGGGCAGATTCACCAGTCCAAGCTGTGCCTACATGCAAGGCTGCTTCTGCCACAATATTCTTATGCGTTAAATATTCTATTTAACCCCTTGCTTAAACAATCTCAGTGAATTCATATTTGAAACCTTAATGGTTATAATCCAGATTGATCCTAAGGGATCTCCAGTGCTTTGTTATGGATAGCAGAACTCAATGAGGCTCCAGTGTCTCCAATGGAAATATGATCAATCATGCTACCCAGAGATTTCCTAGAGGAATGAAAGCACAGTTTGATTTCTACCAAAGAACAGGGCTGAATGGAGCCAAGATGACATTGGATGGGTGCACACATATACACTGTATGTGCAACTATAGGGAAGGATAGTTTTCTACATCATATGGCTTCATTGGGAAGCTCTTGGAGGAAGAGCTGCCCATTGACCTCCCCTCTTCCCCCAGTACATTTGTTCCAGCAGGGACTGGCATCAGCCCTGGAAATGCATTCAACTCCGGGTGAAGCTGGCCCCACAACTCCCAGTCCTTGTTGGTCCACAGTTCCCAGTCTTTCTTGCTCACCTGCAGCTTCAGGGTATGAGAAAGATCCTACATTAGCAGGACCATGGCAAAACTTCTGCACAAACTTTGAATTAAACCTGAGTTTGGTTAGATGACACATGCCTGAAGGCAAGATCCTGGTCATAGAATTGTAGAATGGTTTAGGTTGGAGGCACTTAAAGGTCATCCTGTCATGGGCAGGGACAGCTTCCACTTAGACCAGGTCACCTTACTTGTTTTTAATGCTTTGGTCCCCTCCTTCCACTTTACTGGGAAAGAGTTTTGAGTCTGCTTCAGCTTGCATTTGGGCAGGGCTGGGACTGGGTGAGGGCATTTAAAAATAGGTGATGATAGCGACAGAATGAAACCTTAGCACAAGTGGATGTTAATAATATAGGCATGATGTGGACCAAAGACCCTCCTTGCAGAGTTTGATGAGCTGGTGCAGAGTTTTATTGGAGGTATCTCTCCCAACCCAGAGCAGATGAAGCTGGGTGAGATGAAGTCCTTCATGGAGATTCAGACTATATGGGGTTTCTGAACATCCACTTTACACATCTCACTGTTTCCAATGTCAAAAAACCTTCCCAGCACCCCAGAACAAATCTGAGAAGGCTAAAGGTAAAAAACCAAAGTGACACAAATACAGTCTGCTGTGGGATGGAAGTGGAGAAGAGCAAAGACACAGACCCTACTGATGCTACAGGACATCAACCTGACCTCCACTGCAATCACCTTAAACCTCCTTGCACAATTCACAGCCCCAGTGCAATTGGCACACACAGCTTTTGAAACACTTTCCCTGCCTTGTAATCTCTTGATGGGTTATTTTTGCTTTGGTCTTACACAAAATGAGCTATGGCTCCTTGCTGGGTCCCTTCACACCACCCCACCCATGGATGGGCTAAGGACAACCAAGCAAATTGCCCATCAGAACCAGAATTTCAGCCTCTGTGCACTGATAAACCTCTGCCCAGAACACTTGCTTTCTTTCCCAATCTTGAAAGTTATCTTTATCCAGGAATAAGAAATTTTGCAGAAGCCCCCTGATGCAGGTGGAAACAATCACTTTTGCTTTCAAAAGCTGTGGATCAGGGTACAGCCTGCTCCTTGCAGAGCATCACATTAATAGTGAGAGGCAAATGAACCATTTTACTTCTTCTAGCTGGCGAAAAAAAAAATGCAACTGACCTGATTTACCTTTCTGATAATGTATTTAAAAAAAATGCTCCCAGGCTCAGGAGTTCGCCAGCTGAGATTTCAGACGAAATGAGACTGTTTATGTCACGACCGCAACCTCCTGAAAAATGCCCCTTTAGATGGGAAAGCTCACAAGACCCTCAGGTATAATGATCTCAGCTATATCAATAACCACATTTCGGCAGATTCATTATCTGCTCGCCGTCCTGCCCGGCCGCAGAGCGAAGCGTTGCAGCAGGATGGAGCGAGAAAGGAAAACATTGAATTCAGCCCTTCTTCCCACAGAAAAAAAATTGACATTGTGGGTCATTCTTTTCCTTAGCAGAAGCCAAGCTTTTATTTCCACTGCTTTCACGCCGTGCTCGGGAGGGAGGACCTGAGCTACACACAATATTGAACATAACCAATCAATCTCCCTTTAGTGGGTGCAAGAATGTTTTCCTTCACAGCTCAAATCTTTGCTCCCCAAGCATCCTCATCCCTGGCTGAACCAAACTTTACAGCAGAACATTTTTTTTTGCCTGTTCCTCACAACATTCACTCCATTATTCAACATTTTAACATCCATCACTCCATTATTCAAGATTTTAGCATCCATGTTAAATCTACTCATGGATTTCAGACTACACTTCAGAGGAAATTTATGCTACAAAACAAAGGTTTATTTCATAGTGGTATTTTCAGGCAACAGGGGCTGTTATGATCATGTATTTTGCTCTCCAGCTTCATATGAAATAAAATACTTCACCCAGTAATTTCTGTAGCAAGGCTCTCATTCTTGCCTGCCCTCCAGCATTTAGAAGCAGAGGCAATCTTGGCTGGATGATTTCAAATCAAGGGGGTCTTGCCCTAATCCTTTGGCAAGTGTTTCCAGAATTTTATTAGTCTCATTATAAAAAGGAATTGGGTTTTTTATTTTTTTCCCTTTTTTGCCTGGACATGTTTAGCTCTAGTTTCTGAGCATCCTATGACACCAATTCTTTCCCTGCTAAAGAAAAAAGCTTGGCATTCTTCTCAAAGTGGAGACTTGAAGGCTAGGGTCCTATGAGTAAAGATGAGAGGTGTGAGCATATCCCTTCCACAGCATCTCACTGCTGGACTACACACCTCTGCTAGAAATAGCAGTGGCAGAAGAGAGCCAGATCAGGGGTGGAGATTCCTTGGGGAAAAAAAAGATGTGGGAAGATGGATGGAGGTTTGCACAGACTAAAAGTTGGACTCTGTGGTTTCTCTGCAACCCAGGAGCCCCTTGTCCCCAAGGTTCCCCTCTCTCCATGCTAGAGAAAGCTAGAGGGGGAAAGGCCAGCAGTGAATGACATTCAGGAGGAGCTGGTACAGCCCCATCGTCTCCCAAGGAGGAGAGAGAAAGGGGTCATCTTCTCACCTCCTCCCAGCTGGAATGGGCTGGAGTCAGCCATGAAGACAAGATACCACAGCATCCCAGAATGGCTTGGGTTGGAAGAGACCTTACAGAGCAAGCAGCTACAAACTGCTAGGAGAGATGAGGGCTCGTACATCCATAGATGGTTAACCTAAAATTAGCACAGCAACATGGAAGTGGGGTTTAACAGATAGGTTGAGATGTAGAATGGTCATACTTCAAAAAAAAGAATCTGAAAGTTTTGAGGGCAGAACTCATCCTTTGTGAACAGACTGAAGGGTCCAGTGGTTTTGGAGCTCTTGGAGGTGGCTCAGCAAACCAAATGTATGAGCAGTGGTACAGTGAATTCATAACTTCTCCTCAATGAATGCAAAGAGATGGAAGACAAGGAAAGGAATTTCTGCTCTTCAGACACCTCCCAGGGTCTTCAACTGTGTCAAACCAAGGAAGGGCTCTCCCATCAAGAGAGGCAGGACTGTGGAGTCCTCTACTCTGTGTAGAGTCACAGAGCAAAGCTCACAACATGTTCAGCTGCATATGGAAAGGGACAGCAGATAATCCTGGCAATATTATAATGCCTTTGTATAAATCAGGTGCACAGCCTCAGACAGGGAGAGAAGTAATGATGCAGAAAAGGCAAGAAGTGTTCAATCAATATTTCTGCTCCGTATCTGGAAAGAAGCAGGATGAGATGCTTGTATCACATGAGGAGGATGGAGTACTTTCCAGTCCATTAGTAACCAAGGAGGTTGTTAAACAGCATCAACCAGTGATAAACAATTTTAAATCAGCAGGCCTGGATAGCTTGCTCCCAAGAGCCCTCCAACAGCTGGCTGAGAAGCTCTCTGGCCTGCTGATGTTAATTTTTAATAAATCTTGGAATACCAGGGAAGATGCAGACGGCTGTAAGCATGCAAATACTGCACTGATCTGCTAAAGGGGCAAGTGGGATGGCCTGATGAACAGGTTGGCTTGTCTGCCATCAGTCACAGGTAAAATAATGGGAATACTCCTGAGAGTCACCCAGATGAAGAATTAAAGGATGGGAATTCAGCTAATGCTCATCAGAGAGGTTCTGCAGCAAATATACCATGTCAAACAAAGCTGATTTTGTTCTTTGAGGAGATTACAAGTTTGGTTAACAAAGATAACTGCTTAGAGATAATATACATAGGCTTTTGTACGACATCTGATTTACTACGGCGTGGCATGTTGATTACAAAATGAAAGCTGTATTATGAGAACAAAGCACATGTGCAGAGGATTCAGAGGTGATCTCAACAAATAGCAGTCAGAGGGGAATCGGGCTGTTTCCAGGGGGACTTCACAAGGCTCAATCCCAGCCCTAATATTCAGCATTTTCTTATCTGGAAGCAAATATAACATCGCTGCTGATAAATCGTCTGCTATGTGCTACACAAACAGGAGAGGCCAAGCCATCTCAGCAGAGCAGAGACAAAGACAAAGGCAGACAAGCATCTGGCTGGGGTCATCACTCTACCTCAGAGGGTAAGAAGAAGGGGACAGTCAGTGGAAAAAAAAGAGGTGGGATGCTCAGTATCAGGGAGGTGATGCTGAAGGAGGTGTTGGTGGGGACCACATGCCCCCAGAGAGATGCAGACACCTGGATCAGCAGGAGGGCAGAAGTTTGGGTGTCACACCCCAACATGTCCAAGAAAAAATCCTTGGAGTGGGTACCAGGAGGTAAATTGGAGCCTGGGATGAGAGGGGTCAGGATGAATGGCTCCATACTGCAGGATGCTGCAGCATCTGGGGTTGGACATTGCCTAGGAAAAGGACACATTACCCAGACCACCCCTTTCCACACTTAATTCTGACACTGGCCTTTGAGACACAGAGGAAATCAAATAAAGCTTGAACCAGCTTTTTCTAGCGAGAATATCCCACCTGGCCTTTCGTATCCCTGAGCCTTAGCTTCCCTTTGGGAAAACACAGCACATAAGGTACAGGCATACACCTCAGTGACACTCCAGAGGGAAGCACAGACGTACCAGGCATGGGGTGAGAATTCCTGTGGGCAGTCCCACAGACTTGGACACCTAGGTCTTGCCTACTGCTCCAAACCCAGAAACCTGGCAGCTTAAAGAAAGGGTTTTTAAAAGCTTTGTGCTCAAACAATCCTATGTGAAGCAGCTTTTCTGCATCATAGTTACACCAGCATCACTTCCACCACCCCTAACAACCTTTTAAGCAACATCTTTTCTCCCTGAAGAGGTACCACCTTTTTACTGAGGCATCATCAATTCAATTCCATTTTATTTTAGTTTATTTCTACTCTCCCATCCCAGAAAACCAGAAGCTAATCATATTCACATGGGGCATGTGGTGTGTGGGAAAAGCTGCTCATTCTGGGCATGGCCAGCCAACATTCATCCATTGTTTGGGTGGATGCTGGAGAGGAGATGTGGGGCTCAGCAAATTCAGGGGAGATTTAATTTCTCTAGGTTCAGAACAGAGGAGGGCCCTGTGGGAGAGAGGAGGGTGCATGCCCATCATCTCATGTGAGCTTCTCACTCTCAAACCCCAAGAGCAGGGCCATGTCTTTGGTCTGCAGGGCACCAGAGGAGCAAGAAAGTGATTTGGACACCCCAAGGCAAGCCACAGGTGCAGGGTTTCTAGCCTAGCCTTCACTTGTGTCATCTCCTGGGTCTGGAAGGGCAGTCTGGTACTTTCTATTCTTCCTGCTGCTTCTGCAGCTGCCTTGGAAGGGACCAGACCTGTTCAATTATGCAAAAGATGAGGGGAAGGCTCTCCATCTCAAAAGTCAAGAAAGCCCTGATCAATCTCATGACCACACCAGGCACATAAAGGTTAGACAAGTTTATGAGACCTCAGAAAGGTCACTGGAGTAGCAAGGATGGGGGAGAGGGTCTCACACAGGGCTGACTATGTGGCATCTCCCAGGGAGGACCCCAGTGGGTTCCTGGAGAGCCCAGAGGGAGGTTTGCTCCCTAATCCCAGCCTGAGCCAAGCTCAAAGGGTTACTCAGCTCCAGATGCACCAATGGAGCAGAGCTGGGCAACAGTCTCTGTGAAACAGCCTCAAAAAAAAGCAAGGAATTTTTGTGCTCGTGTCTTTCTGTCCTCCTGAACCACACTCAAGGAATAATTTAGCGTCTAACCTAATTTTTTTCCATCTGTCAGGATTTCCAGAGGGCTTCTTTACACTGCATGTGTCCCAAACATTCAGAGTTCCCCATGGGAGATGGAGATGAAGTCTGTCTAAGGGCAACCCACTCCCCTGACCTCCTGTTTCCATTTGACTTTGCCACTAACCAGTGATGGAGACCTTGTTGCTTACAATGTTCCTCAAGGGCTCCTATGCCTGTTCTTCCTCCAGGGAGAGAATGGGGTCAACAACTGAAATCCCAAATATTTAACCCAAACAGGCCCCATCCATCAACACCTGAGCAGAGGATTAGAATAAATTGTTACTCCTGAAGGTGAGTTCAAGGGATAAGTCATTAAATCAAAAGTTTTACCTAATATTACAAAAATGCTTTAACCCTTGAGGGGAAAAAGAAAAAAAACCCCAAAAAGTTTGTTTTAAAATCACTGAATCCAAACAAACCCCAGCTTTTTTACCAATGGTGAAGCCTTCTTCAAGAACACTGCAGCCACTTTGCTGGGCTGACCAGATGCAAGATAAAAAATAGGTGCTCATCCCCAAAAGACCATCTGGGGTCTCATCTACAAACACTGCTGGGAAGGTGTGTCAGGTACCAGCCAAAATATTTGGATTTGGGATTATCTTCCCTGTTGTGGCTCCAACCTGCCAGCAGCTCACTGTAGACTTCATCTCCCCAAAGAGCCACCAATTTTGGTAGCATCTTCAATCTCACCTGAATTTATTTGCCCCATCCCTGGACACATTCAAGGCCAGATTGGATTTGGCTTTGAGCAATCTGGTCTAGTGGAAGATGTCTCTGCTCACGGCAGGGAGATGGAGCAAGATGATCTTTAAGGTCCCTTCTAACCCAAACCATTCCATGATTCTGTGATTTCATGCACTAACAGGGGGACAGGATAGCCACAGCACCATTCCTCAGCCTGCCTTTAAATGCCTGTGCTTGGCACAAGTGGGTTGTGCCCACTCTCAGTGGGTTAAAGCCCTGCCAGGGAATGCCCCCCTGCTCACTGCCCTGCCTGCCTCCCACCTCCTCTTCCTCCCTGGCTCTGCATCCATGAGCAGCCAGGGTGAGGAGCAAAGCACTACCACAAATACTCCATCCCCCCAAAAAAGATATTACTGTCACTCCCACCTTCCCCCATTACCTCCAAACCAGCTCTCTGGGCCAGTGTGTTTTTCCTCTGCCATAATTAATGCTTGAGGAGGCAGAACATCCCCCCCTGCTCCAGTCAAGCCCGAGAGACAGCACAGCCAGAGTAAATTACTTAGAAGAGAAGGCGGGGAGGTGGGGGGGAATAAAATTAAATAACCACAGCAGACAAAGGTTTCTTGTCTTAAAACCCTTACTCAGCCAGCACATCGGGCAGGTTGGCTCAGGTGATGCTGCCTAAGCAGGGGCTGTGCCAGGGTTGGGCACCCCATTGCAGCACCCCCTCCAAATTCAACAACAGGGACCCCAAATGCTCACCCAGGCACCCAACTTTAAGCAGATGATTTTACATTTAGGGAGATGTGCAAGACCTGGAAGGTTTTACTCCGACTGCTCTGGCGGAACTTGATTTTTTTTCAACAGGTTGAAATTATAATTGCATATTTTCCCCAGCTCCTATATTAAAAAATATTAAAAAAAAAGAAAAAAAAAAGGAGGAGGAGAAGTAAAACGGACTCATTTATCAAGTGCAGCCAAATATTAGGCTGGACTTAGTGAAATGAAAATGAGTTGGTGACACTTTGTATAATGGCATTCCAGTTTGTTCTCCTCAATAATTCCTATTTTAATGAGTCCCTATTGCTCCAGCACTAGTTTGTAGCCCCCACACTTTCTCAGGGCCTTCTGTGCTTTAATTTGATTTTTAAAAATTCCCAGTGTAGCATTTTTATTAACAAAAAGAAAAAGAAAAGCAGGCTTGCTTCTCTCCTGGCTTACATGGGAGCAAGTAATGAATCTCTGAGAACAGGAGTTGTCTCGGCTCTTATCTCCATGGCCTTGCTGTTCCCAAACCTACTTATTTAAAAAACTCCCCCATCACGAGATAATGGAAGCAGAGAAAGCCAGTAAAAAAAACAAAAAGGCAATCAGGAGCTTTACAGAAGAAAGGGAGCACCGTGATTTCCACCTGATCTTCCCCTGCTGGGACAGGTCTCTAGGTCAGGATACTGTAAATGGGAAGAAGTCGCTTCAGGGAGTGTAATCATGAGAGATGTACTCTACATTGAAAAGCTATTTTGCAGTGCTTGGTCTTGCTAAGGGCTCCTCCACTTGGATCACACTCTGCTTGCCGTGGAAGTGATGGGAGACCAGACCTTGCAACCCCATGCTGGTGGTGGGATGGCTTGGGATAACTTGCACCCAAATACCAGCTGCCCCAGCCTATGGAGGTGGTCCTGGCTGTGGTGGGTCCCTGGGGAAGGGCAGTGGATCTCCAATCCCATGGCAAACCTGTGTGGATT
Source organism: Campylorhamphus procurvoides (assembly GCA_013396655.1). Classification (NCBI taxonomy): domain Eukaryota; kingdom Metazoa; phylum Chordata; class Aves; order Passeriformes; family Dendrocolaptidae; genus Campylorhamphus; species Campylorhamphus procurvoides. The sequence continues at coordinate 34,570 of WBMV01001085.1, read as the reverse complement.
GAGACCGGTCCCCATCAGCCACACCACAGCTGGGGGTGAGGCCCCTTCCAAGCCATTTCAACACAAATTCTGACCCATCCTGTGACATTCTGACACCATGTCACACCTGCACAACCTGCTCCAGGAGACTGCTCGAGCTAGAAGGTGTGTTGGTGCAGTGGAAACCCCGTAAAAAGCTCAGCAAAAGAGTGGAAACCAAAAGCTGTGGCAGCACCTTTCCTTGGCCACCTCTGAACTCCATCACCCCTGGGTGGCCCCACACCTCACCGTGACACCCCCTAACTCCATGTGCCAGGACAGGCATTATCCCAGCTGGAGGATGGAGCAGGGATGGCTGAAACAGTCAGGAGAAAGGAATTAGAGATGCAGGGGCACTCCACATGTCCACTCCCCTGTGTGAGCCTAACGAGCCTCATTAACAGGGATGGGTGGGATGCAGGTGGAGGATGCAGGGAGGGAGAGACAAGGAATGCTGACCCCTTGGGAAAGGAGTCACTGGGGAAGAGCCCTGGGTGGAGGACAGGCTCTGCAGGGCTTGCAGCATCAGCCAGGTCAGGGCTGGGGTGACACTGATGAAGTGGAGATATCTAGGATGAGGTGACCCAGTCGGTCCACCCCCTTTCAGAGTCCCTTCTCCAGCACTTTGGGGCTGTGGGATAAAAGAGACACCAAACACTTCAGTGAGAGGTCAGAAAAGCAGCACCTCCAGCCTCTCCAGTTTCCCTGGGGGACAGGACAGAGAAGGAGGGTTTATAATCAGTGCTATCCAAAAGGGAGGCTTGGCTTAAAAACCTGCAAAACCTCAGCCATCCCAGTTAACACTGGTCTAACCAGGCTCAGCAGCAGATCTGCCTCCAGACCCAGGAAACAAATGTTACAGGTTTACACACCAATTTATTTCTAACCATTTAACAAATCACTGTTTCCCCCCCAACCCCCTTCCCTGGAGTAGCAGTCTCTGCAGCTCAGTGTTAGTCTTGGTTCCCAAAGCCTTGGAGATACACTTGACCTTCATTATTGCCCTGTTTTAATTTCCAGCCTCCCCTTGCTAACCCTCCCCGATGGAGCTCTGCCAGACTTTCTCCCTCCCTGGAGACCGTCCTTGCTGCTATTTAGCTTGGGTTTTAATCACCTTCTACTTTGATGCCTCCACTTCAATTTTTACAGCCTTCCTCAGTGCTATGCCATCTCACTGGCATTTTTGGGAATACCAGATGGACCAGCCAGATTACTCTTAGGAAATATCTACTCTTTTCTTGGTTTCTTCCCTACCCTGGGAAAAGCTTCAAAGCCACTCTCCCTCCTGGCAGGATTCCTGGGAGAAAAGCTCCATGGACAAGGCCAGCAATCACAGAGTCCCAGAATGGTTTGGATTGGAAGAGACCTCAAAGTTCAACTCATTCCAAGACCCTGCCATGGGCAGGGACACCTTCCACCAGCCCAGGTTGCTCCAAATCCCGTCCAACCTGCCCTTGGACACTCCCAGGGATCCAGGGGCAGCCACAGCTTCTCTGCCCAACCTGGGCCAGGGCCTGCCCACCCTCCCAGCCACCAATTCCTTCCCAATAGCCCAGCCAGCCCTGCCCTCTGGCACTGGGAAGCCATTCCCTGTGTCCTGTCCCTCCAGCCCTTGTCCCAGGTCCCTCTCCAGCTCTCCTGGAGCCCCTTTAGGCACTGCCAGGGGCTCTCAGGTGTCCCTGGAGCCTTCTCTTCTCCCTCAGATCTCTAAAGAGCCCAAGGAGCTAGGCACTATGGATTTAGGTCACATCCAGGGTTCACCACTTGCCCCAAACAACCCAGACACTGGGGCACCAAACCCCTGGAAGATGCTCTCTGAACCCCAACAAGCTCAAGATTGTTTTAAATGCCTGAACAGAGCAATCGCTCTTCCAAGTCTTGTTTTCAGCTCTTGTTTTCACTGCCATTCCCAAACAACATCCAAGCCTTATCTGAGCATTTAATTCCCAGCTTTGGAGGCATCCCCTGGCAGTCACTTTCACAGACCCAACCCGATGGGAAAGCATTTTCTCACAGACACAGCTGCTTCCTTAAACAGACATTGTGTTATGAGATAGGGAGATCAGAAACATCCAGTGTACTTTCTCTGGCCACTCATTAGCTTTGAGATCTCCTTTTCCTTGCCTCTGCTTGGCTCTAAGCCTCCCCCACAGCTTTTTCCAGACTCTCTCTCAGTGATTTTTTCCTATGGCTGGTAATTGTTCTCATTGCCCTTGGCTCACAGATGGTCCTTGGAGAGCTCACTGTTGATGTGGTGCCAGCTCTCCTCCATTCCAGCTGCTAAAGGGCATTAGGAGACAAGCTACCACTCACCAGAGACCTTTCCTCTGCTCCATCTGCCCTTCCACACCTGGGCCATTGCTGGAAAAGGGTTTGCTCACCAGAGTTGACACAGTTGGGCAATGTCTAAGTCCCATCACAGCACCCCAGTCACCCTGCAGCCCCTCTTAACCCACCCTCCCCAGCAAAGCCTCCCAGTTCTATCTGAATCTGCCTTACCCACCCTTCCTCCTTGATGTCCCTCCTGCCATGCAGCTGAGTCACTTCCCCTTTTCCAAACCTCTCAGCCAAGCTTTCCCATCCCCTCTGGCTTGTGAGAGCACCCACAGTCCCAGCCCAGAATACAGAGGGGGTCATCTGTGCTCACGGGGCAGCCCCTGGGCTGAAATTCTTTATGCAAAAGGTGGTAAAACACCAGCACAGGTTGGGCAGAGAAGCTGTGGCTGCCCCATCCCTGGACATGTCCAAGGCCAGGTTGGATGGAACTCAAAGCAACCTGGTCTAGTGGAAGGTATCCCTGCCCAAGGCAAGGGTTGGACTCCATGGCCTTCAAGGGTTCCTTCCAACCCAAATTATTCTGTGATTCCAGCCCCTGAACTCCAGCCCCACTCCACAGGGAAAACCTGGACTGCCACCCAGGCAGGATGGATGCGGAAAACAAGAGGGGGAAAAAACACAGCAGAGCAGAGAGGAGGTGAAAGGAGGTCTTATTTTTCAGCAAGCCAAGTTGTTTTTGGAGGCACAGACACTAGGTTCATTCATGATGCAGCTAAGTGCAGGGTTGTCAACGGAAACAATGAATTAACAAGGATGAGCAGCAACAGGATAAATGACCTTTTTCCTGCCTCCCAAAGTGTCCTGTTTCTTTCCTAACCAAGCAGCCAAAAGCTCATACAGTGTCAAGGCACTCAGCCCCAGTAACCTGGTGCTTCCAGGGAAATCCAAGGGATTTCCACAGTGTCGCCTCCTTCCCGTGGCTCCCACTCAAACCAGCGGGAGCTGGGGTTTGGAGAGGACCCCACAGGGCACTGGGGATGTGAAATATGGGTATTGCCATCTCACAAGGTGACAGTCCCATGGCCAAGACCAAGGCATCACAGAACAAAGCTGCATCAGGGGAAGTTTAGACTGGACATCGGGAACAGGCCCTTCACCCAGACTGTGATCAGTCACTGGAACAGGCTCCTCAAGGATGTGTTTATGGTCCCAAGCCTGACAGAGTGCAAGGAGCATCTGGATGATGCTCCTAGGTTTAGACAGTCGTGCAAGAAGTGGGGAGTTGGATCAGTGATACTTATAGGTCCCTTCCAATTTAGAATCACAGAATTATTTATGTTGGAAAAGACCTCTGAGGTTATCTGAGTCCAGTTGTTCCACCAGCACTGCCAAGGCCACCACTAACCCATGTCCCCAAGTGCCACATCCACAGGGCTTTTAAATCCCTCCAGGGATGGGGACTCCACCACTGCCCTGAGCAGCTGTGCCAGGGATGGACAACTCTACCCATGAAGGAATTTTTCCAATATCCATTCTAAACCTCCCATGGTGAGACTCAAGGCTGTTCCCTCTCCTCCTGTCCCTGTTCCCTGGGAACAGAGCCCTACCCACCCTGGTTTCCCCCTCCTCTCAGGATTCTGCAGAGCCAGAGGGTCCCCCCTGAGCCTCCTTTTCTCCAGGTTGAGCCCCCCCAGCTCCCTCAGCCCCTCCTGCTGCTCCAGCCCCTTCCCCAGCTCCATTCCCTTCTCTGGACACACAATTTGAGATATTCCAGTATTCTATGATCAGTGCCCTGAACACCAGCCCAGTGGGACCCAACTAAACCCATCCACAGGAAAAAAAAAAAGCAAGTTCACTGCAAGCCCAGTGCCTTTCACCAGTGTGCAATTTGGCATCAAAGACGTAGAGAGAAAGAGGTTTGACTTTCAGTTTCTGCTATCTCAGAATCTATCAGAGGGATATACTACCTTACGCTAACGTAACAGATTAAAGCTGAAGATGAAATGCTGTTCCATTATCTATTTATTAAAAGCACCACTTGAACTGCTTTCATTCGATGTACATCTCCTAGTAAAGAGGCACTCCTTGACTGTGTAAATCAGCGAGCAATTGTGTTTTAACAGCCGTTAGAATGGCATTTCCCCACGCTTTTAGATGGACTATCAGACAGAAAACCTCTTCCAAAACTCACTTATCGTAACAGGCGCGATCACAAAGCTCTTTACTGCTCCTCTACCACCAAGACAAATACAAAATGGGCTTGTAAAACTCACAAAGCAGAGATCATTCCCATTCCTGCTGCATGAATATCCCTAATGACAGGTCAAAATAAATAATTTTGTTAGCAGAGGAGAACTGTGCAGCTCCCACTGATGGATGGGACTTCTGGCAGGTGATGAAATGCAGGCTGCATTTCCCAACCCACTGATGCTACCTGTCCTGTGGGAATCAGCTCTCACAGAGCCAGAAAGGATGAAGCAGCTGTGAAACTACCAGTTCTCTGAGTAAAATGGGAAGAAATGATGCCAAACAAAAAAGATTTCAGGTGTGAATATAGCAATATATGTAAACTGCACATCAACAGGGAGGTTGTTGGATTCTCTCTGTTCTGCCAGGACAAATGGGGCTTTTGTTTGGTTGGGGATATTTTTCCAAGCCAAGAAATACCCTCCCTTATTTTTGCCAGGCTCTGCTGCTTTGGTATTTCAATTTTATTTACAAAGTGTTTTGATAAAGAAACCTGGAGCAAATGTCCTATCTGTTGAGAAGAGGACAGAGGGGTGTATTCACATGCATGGGGAAGCATACCTATGGTCTGTAAACTATGTGAGTGGATGGATGCATGGATGGATGGATGGATGGATGGATGGAGGGATGGAGGGATGCATGGAGGGATGCATGGAGGGAGGGAGGGATGGAGGGAGGGATGGATGGAGGGAGGGATGGATGGAGGGATGGATGGAGGGATGGATGGAGGGATGGATGGATGGATGGATGGATGGAGGGATGGAGGGATGCACCCATCAACCTGCAGCCCAAATAATCCTATTTGAAAAGCTGTTTTTCCTTCCAATCTATTTCCATGCTGAAGATGCAGAATGAGCAACAGGCCCATGCTCAGAGAACCTGATTCCCATCCTGCTGCTTCCATGAGAGCTTCAAGAGAGCAGTTCNGGATGGATTGATGGATGGATGGAGGGATGGATGGAGGGAGGGATGGATGGATAGATCCCAATCACTCTGCTGCTGTCAGGAGGATCTCAGTACTGTGGCAAACTCAGGGCTGAAGTTGATGTCCTTGTTCCCTCCTTTCCTGTGGCCAGCTGCACTTTCTCACTTGCTGCAGATAAACTGGAGCATAGTCTTGCTGGAGAAAGCCTGGGGCCCAGCTGTGTCACCTGCAAGGACACCTATCCTTGGCTGGCTGGTTTTCCAACCCCATGCACCCCAAGCTTCTGTCTGCCCTTACATGAGTTAAATTCTGACAGGGCTGACAAACCCAAAAGATCATTTCAAACCACAATTGCTTCAAATTCAGCTTGCTTCAGCCTGTGACCTCCTTGGCAGGATCTCTCTTCAGCACAGCAGCCCCAAACAGGAGCTGACAGTGCTCTGCAACCTTTTGAACCAGCGCTCAGGTCCCTTGGGTACTGAGGGGAGGATTTCTCTTAACAGCGTACAAGCTCCCTGGCTCTGACAGCCCTGCTCTTGGGCTGCCTGGGAGGGGACCAGCATCCCATTCCCTCCATTCCGTGGTGTGAAAGGTCACTGGGGAAGGTGCACTTGTCACCAGGAATAACCCATTACACAGAAGTTGTGTCACATCTTCTTTCTGGGAGGATGGAGACAGCTGAAGTCAGAGAAAATCTCTCCTGATGCCAGTGGGGTTTGGACCTGTCCCGGAGCAGCAAGTAGAAATGCCAAGTAGCAAGGAGTAAAACCTCTCTTAAATGACATGGATTATCAACTGGCATGGAGTGAGCCTCAGGAGGCACTCAGGGCAGGTGTCCCTTTACACTGAGGTGCCAACCAGTCCAATCTGACTATCTCCTTAACAGAAGTCACCCCATTACCATAAAGTTTGGATAGCGCCAGCTTCCCACTCAAGCTAAATAAATCCCTTCCCTTTGCTTTCCCTGACAGCACATCTTACCCAGAGCTATTCTGAGACAAGAGTCACCAGTGGATCTGAGAGGACTGTTTGAGGGCTCCAGCTCAGGAGAGTGTGGGTGACCCCATGTGCTTCTGAGATGTTAAAATTTCCCAGAAGAACCTCATAATCCAGATTATGCTACCTCTACATATCAGAATGACATTAGAGAAAATTTTATTTTTCTCTGCAATAGGTAGTAAACCAGAAACAAGACTACAGCAAGGGTGACACACAGAGAAGAGAAGGAAACATCATCTGATCTTCTGTGAGGGAGAAACCAGGGCTAGCCAGAAGCAATGCCTACCTGGTTACCTGGCTCAGCAATGTCCTGTGAATCCAACCATGGACCAGAGACACCCTGACTGAGATGTTCTGCAGGGGAAAAGATCATGTCCTGCCAGGCTTTCCTTCAAGACGAGGAGAAAGCAGCACAGCCCAGCACAGAGTCAAGAGGAAACAGCACCATGAGCCCAAAAGTCATCAGTTTTGTGCAGCCTCACCTCAAAAAGGGAACCTATTCCATGCTCTTCCTCCTGGCTCTGCTCCTGCACACATTCTGGAGTGCTAAGGCTAAGGGGTTGTCCAGGAGGTCACCAAGCCAGATGTGGCTGTGTTGGAGATCAGCAAGACTAACCTGTCAGTGGTAGGCAGGGGTGTCAGCATACCAAAGGGCTGGTAAGCCCATGTCCAACCCCTCTGCTCCTCACTGAAATGTGGGTCAAGCCACAAGGTGAGAGTTAGTGCTGGCAGAGCCACCCCTGCCCACCAAGGGGCTTCCAGTACTGCATCAAAAACTAAAGCAAAGCCATAAAAATTAAAAGAGAAGTAATATGGATCATAAAACTCAAGCACAAGACTAAAAAGTCCCTGGGCACTGATGTATCGTTAAGCTGGGGCATGAACCTCCCCTCATGGTACTGCCAAGCCCCTTTCCATGAGAAATTATCCTGGTTTACGATCACTGTTTTATCAAAGACGGGCCAGGTTTTTACTGTCTGGGTCTCTGGTGTTAAGGAAAAAGGTGGTGGAAAGGCTAAGAATTGGTGTGTCACCCCTGTACTCCACTTTTTGTGCCTCATCTCCCAGCTGGGTTTTGTGGCTGAGACCATCAGCGCCTTGAAGCAATGACTGCACACACCTTTTTCATGAAGAAATGCTAAACAGATGGAATGGTTTGGACTGGAAAAGAAGTATTAAAGGCCATCTAGCCCAGGAGGACAGGGACACCTGTTCCATGGGCAGGGACACTTCCCCTAGACCAGATTGTTCTGAGCCCTGTCAAACCTGGCCTTGAACACTTCCAGGGATGGGACATCCAACACCTCTCTGATAACTGATAACTAAAATAACTGGGCCCAGCCTAACAGGGCTGTTGGTCTGAGATCTGAGGACAGAAAACAGCGTTTTTCTAAAACTTATCCATCCCCCAGCCCTGCAGTGACTGGTAACTCACAGGCATCCTCCCCCATCCCAATATCCCACTCATCTCCCACTCCAGAAGGTCTCAGTGAAACAGCAGCCACAGTACCAGGAGGTTGGGGAGGAGGGACTCCAATTTTAATTAATTTGGACACAAAGCTGAGGTTTTAATCATCCCTGGGGCTGGCAGGAGATTCACTACCCCACCACACTGCCCATCACCTCCATCCCCCACCAGTCTGGCCCCAGTGACTCATTAACATCCCCTTCTTCTTGTAAATATTGCCTGAGCACTCCTGCCTGCCCTCCTGCCCTCAATTAATTGTGGCCTGGAGGAGAAGCAGGTAAGAAAGCACTGGAGTTTAAACTGATCTTCACAGATGGTAAAAATGCAACTCCATGTCACAAACACAGGCAGCTGGGATGGGTGAAGGCAGGGTAAGGAGGACAGCAGAGCCCTTCTTGCCCAAACACCCTTGTGGATGCCCAGTTGTCCTCATCTCTCACCACTTCATGGGATTTGAAGAAAGTTTGCATGCCACAAGGTTTGATCATTGAAGGAAAACCCTGCTCTGAAGCAGGTTACCCTTGCAAGATGAATCCCATGGTCCCTGAGCCATTAGGCCAGTCCCACCAACCCCAGTGGGGTGGATGCCCCATCAGCCACACTCATCTCATGATACAAGGCAGAATTTGAGTCTACACAAGCTCTGCAGCCCCCAAACCCCATGGGAGCCTTGGAGACCACTGCATTAGGGACCACTGCACCTCAGAAACAAAGTGATGCAAAGAAGCACAGGTTGGATGGGGGCTTGGAGCAGGATGGTCTTTAAGATCCCTTCTAACCTAAACCATTCTGTGACTCTACAGTAAGTATTTCAGGCTTCAAACAGCACCTTCAGCATCCATGGGGATACCAGAAACACAGCTGATACCCTCAGCATGGCACCAAACTCCCAGTTCCTGCTGTAAGGAGCAACAGGTCACCCACAGAGCAGCCCCAAATCTATCCAAAGGTGGGTTTGCTGGAACAAAAGCAAAGGTCACAGAAATAGGTGGATTTTTTTTTCCCAAGCTATGACTAAACTCCACGAACAGGTAGTGCCTCAGCATCCTGCAAGCATTCTGCAAGCAATGCTTTCAACACGAAGGAACAAAAGGCTGTGACAAGGAGGGGAATGGTGGGAAACCTTATGGGCTCCCGAGCTTCATTTGAGACCTGGTGTTTGCAGCACAGGCTGTATTTCATCTTTTCATAAGTAACTCTTACCAGGAAACATTACAAAAAAGGGGGCATTTCAAGGCAGAAAAGTTGGTCTCCAAACGTCATTTTATTTTATTTTTTTTAAAATCTTTTGTGAGCAACTCTTCTGGGGAGCAAATCCAGCAGAGGCAATACAGTGCAACGTGCACTCCTAAATTAGTTTCCAGGCACTTGGGATGCTTTATTATTCATTTCCTCCAAATATTAGGCAATGCCTTTCGCCCCTTTCAAAGTCTATACGAGGGGTCTTTGATGCATTGTGGGACTTGAAAGTTTCAGGTCTAAAGAAGCATTTCTTTTAAGTCCTCCCTTTTATCAAGCATATTCTGTTCTGTTCGCTATAATGCGCACAATGGCATGAGAGTCTTGACCTGCTTCATGTCTGATGAGTTGAAATCTCAGATGCATAGGATAAAACAGCCATTCGTGGCAACACAGCTTAAGCACTTAGGGCTCTATTCAGGCAAATATTACCCAGGGGTCTGCCACGCCACTGAAAAGCTGCAGAAATTGGCTCCGTAGACGGCTGACCAATTCAGCAGTGAGGAATGACCCTGCTACATTAACTCCCCTTTTCATTTCACCCTGGGCGAGCTGGGGTTTGGAGGTAACCACAGCAGGAGGCGAGAGCCGGCTGAAGCCAGATTCATTTTCTTTATATAAAGTATTTTTCTGTGCGTGTGTGACCATGAATGTCATTATGAGGATCTGCAAGGGAAGGAGAGTAATGCCATTAGGGCAGAGGCGCAGGAACCAGCGAGGTTTCTGTCTCAGGGTGATGCTGCAGAGCTGCTGCTCTCCTAGAGAAGTAAAAATGTGTAGCCCTTAAGACCCTGCAAATGTCTCAGATATCCAGGTCTCAGACTCTGCTGATGGTATGTGGGACTTTACTGGGTCACTTTACACCATCCAGCATCGGTGTCCTCCATGTGTTAACCAGAATTAAGACCTCTTGTTCTTTAATAATTCTCCCAGTTTGCAGGGGTTTTTTGCCCTGTTTTTCCTGTTTACACTGCAAGCTCACTAGCTTAGACATGACTCCTGCCCAATATACCGGACCCAGGACAGGGATGCAAAGTGAAACATTGCAAAAGCAAACACATTTCAGTACAAAATTCAGAGGTTTTGTCCTTTAGACAATCGCACTGACATGTTTTTACAGATATACCAGGTGGCTATTTTAGGATTTTAATCTCCTCTTATCAATCTCCCCTTGACAGGTTAGAACTAGGAAAGATTTTTTAAAGGGTGATCTTGAAATGACAGGGCAAAATTTAATGTATGGGCTTGGAGAGCTCCTAAATGGGATGAAGCTGCTGGAATTTGCCTTGCAGGTTTTATACCATAGGACTAAAAGATGTGTCTAGAACAAGTCAGAAAAGAAGTATTCAGACATATGGGAAGATGTTTGTAAGAGACTGGTCCCTATTTTATCACTCCACTTGCCTTGGTATGCAATCCCAGTCTGCCACCCTAAAACCAGTCTTGTTGATCCCAAAATTTCACTGGGAAGACCATTCCGTAAGCCATATAAAAAGGAAGTTCATTTTGCAAGAGTAAAACCTATCTGTGTCTTTCCTGATACCAGCAAAACATTCAGCAGCATCTCCAGAGCCTGTAAAAATGGGAATATTTGCATCTGGTCTAAAAGCATTTCTGATCCACAAGGGTGCAATCTCCCAGCCTGTCCACCTCCTCCAGGATGCTGCAGACACAGAAAGGTGAGCACCAGCTGAGCATCTCTGCCATCACTGGCATGGCAGCAGCAGCAACAGGTACCAAAAATAATGAGATGAAGACTGGACAGGGCTCTGAGCAACCTGGTCCAGTTGAAGATGTGCCTGCTTATTGCAGGGGGCTTGGACTAGGTGTCTTTTAAAGGTCACTTCCAAACCAAAATAGTCTAGTCTAGTCTCATCTAGTTTAGTCTAGGCTCAGCTCTCACATTATCCCCTTGGCTGGAAGGGGTTTTAGGAGCCCTCTTAAGCATCTCTATCAGGACACATGGGGTTTGTGCCCTACATGTGAGTGCTGATGGTCTGCTGAAGGGGACCTGACAAGTCATTACTGTGTGCCCTATAAAATCCTTTGAGCCAACACAGAAACTCCAACAATGTGATGATTTACCAGTTTTCAGGTTGAAACTCTTTCAATCGAGATAACAATTCTATTGCTTTGTGGTAAATGAGAGTTTTTGTTTGGGGACTCTGGCAGGAGTGGAGCCAGCACAAGGATGGGACCCATCGCTCACGAGTCAGCAGAAAGATGCTGATGGGAGAGTCTGCACAAATTTTAAGGAGCCTGAAATGGCTCCTTTGAGAGAAAGAGACAGAAGAAAAGGAGGAAAACTGCAGGAGAAACAAAATCTATTAGTAAACCCCAGGCAGAGCTGACACGAGGCAGCCAGCGCCGGAGTGGAGACATGATAATGGAGCATGATGGATAGTTCACAGGATTATTAGATACCCTCCAACTCAAATATGCTGAGGAGCCAATTATTTAACACTAAAGACAGTGCAAACGGATGTTTACTAAGCTGAATCACCTCAGGATTGCTGGAGCTCAAGGGACCAAACCCTGCTGGTGTAAATCAGGGAAGCCAGCATGATAAAATACCCTGTGCCTCAGATACACACTGGTCCTCTGTCTCTGCCAGGAGAGCAGGGTCTGGGGGGAAGGGAGGGGAAATGCAGCTGGAATTTGGGAGCAGATGGGTGCAAGGGATCCCTGGGATTGGGAAGCATAGTCCACCAGCCCCAGGGTGGTGATGGACTCAGCTCTGCAGCTGGTGGCCTTCAAGGCTGCCCTATTTACTGTAACGGTGTTGGTGTTCCCAGGAAGATAGTCTGGGTTTATTTTCTAGCTGATTGCAGAGAGGCAGCAGGGAAGCAGTGGGAGGTGTGAGAGCCAGATAGGAGCTTGGGTTTTGCTCCAGGCACTGATTAGCACCTGTTTTGGACTCAGAGATGATTCCTGGGAAAAAAGCATCACTTCTCAGGCTCTTCTGCTGGGACATGTTTTGAGTCTCAGCACCATCCCTGGCAGCCTTGACAGGAGGTGACCCTGCAGACACATCATCCCCTCACCTGCTCTTGCAGCCAGAGGAGAGGGACAGGCTTCTGCTCATCCTAGTGTACTGCCCAAACTAGACCAGACAANAACATGGGATGAAAAGATCTCCTCTAAATACAAAGCGCCTCTCTATCTTTTCAGATGTCTGAAGATTGCTTCCTGAAACCACATTGTGTCACCTTCTCCCTTCATCTAAACTCATGCTTATACTGTAGGAGCTGAGGGGTGTCTTAAAATCTGCATCTCCCCATGATCCACCAACACCACTCCTGTATGCCCACAAAGTCCAGGCTAGAGCAGAGACACAAGGAAGAAATTCTTTGTGATGAGGGTGGTGAGGTCCTGGCACAGGTTGCCCAGAGAGCCGGTGGATGTCCTATCCCTGGAAACACTCAAGGCTAGTGTGAACAAGGCTTGGAGCAACCTGGTCTAGTGGAAGATGCCCCTGCCCATGGAATGGTGTTGGACTAGATGAGCTTTAAAGGTCCCTTCCAACCCAAATGATGGTTCTATAACTCTGTGATAACCTGGCACTGAGATGTTCCACAGCATCCATAATGGATGTGCAGTGAGGGGGGATATGGAGATTTGGCCCCTGACAGATGGGAACCTGTGGGGACTCACAGCATGTCTCTGATGAGGGTCTGACCAGTGCAAACCAGGCAGCTGCTCATCAGAAGATGAGCAATGCAAAACTCCTGCCTGGTGCAATGCAAAATACCTCGGTTCAGCAACATCAACTCAGGATCTGGCTCTGGCACAACTGAACCAGCTTAGATGATGAAAAAAAAGGATTCTCCTTTCTTCCTGTTCAAGACCTTTAGGCAGGCATCCAAGTCACAGGCTCCTACATGACAGCTGCAGAAAACAGGTCTGGAGAGGACCTTGAAATGTCACCCAGCTCGCAGCCCCGTGACTGGGTCTGCGACAGGGCCAAGCACAACAGCAGCCAAAAGCACTCCAAGCATTAACAAATATTGTTGCTCAGTGCACTCCCGTGCAGCTGCCAGCAGATCTGCTGCCTGCTCCTTCCAGCACTGCAGCACTCAGCACACACGCATTCAAGAGAGCATCTTCTATGGATTTACAGGAAGAGCAATTAGAGATTTGCTTGTTGATGACAGCAGAGAATCGTGGTGGTGGTAAAGATGCTTTATGCTGATCCATCAACACAACAAACCACTTCATCTCCTGCAGGAAATCTCAGTGACTGAAGGGCAGGATCAGACCCCCAAGGCCCCATGAGGATATCAGGGCAACCCCAATTTGTGTCCTGCTTGCCAGGAGCTGCCAGCTCTCCCCACAAAGCTCACCCAGATGAGTACTCACCACGACCCTTGGTTTTGTCTCAAATCGGCGATGCTCCCTTTGCTCCTCTGACCATTTCCTAAGGAAAAACAGAGAGGGAAAAAAAACCAGGACTGAGTGTCTGGTTAAGAAAGGCCAGCTCTGGAGAAACCTTCTGCTGGCACAATGAGAAAAGAGTGAGCCAGGCCTGCTCCTGCTCTCCTACCACCACGGTCAGTTCTTCTGCTCATCACCCGTCCCTGTATCACAAAATCACCTAGCAACACCGTGCCATGGAGGTGCAGACCCACCCCATCCTCCCCCTGTATCAGATCTCCTGTGACAGCTGGGAGATGAACACTCTGGAAATGGACCACATCCAAGCAGCTTGGGCTGCTTCACCCATCCCACCCCCCACCTAAACATTATGCTTTGGTCCCTGTGGGATTATCAAATTCCAGGGGCTTTCTACAGCCATAGTTCAGTTGCAGTGGTGCCTCAGTGGTACCCACAATGGTATCTGCAGTGGTACCTGCAACAAACCCACATCCCACAGGTGCTGGGGTGCAGTGGGGGAAGGTGTATGACCAGTGTCCCCCCAGGTCTGTCTGTAAAAGTCTCCTGCCCCTCTTAGCTTGGGAAAAACTTTGGAGAAATGGAGCTCTACAGAAGCTCCTGGCCACCACTTAACTTCCAAATGATGGAGACAGCAGGCTGGCATTTCCAAACAGGAAGCTGACACTTCCATGTGGGAGGTGTTAGGTGAGTGGAACTGTCACCAGCACGTGCCAGATGAGATGACAAAACACCCTGCTGGCTGGTAGCACAGGTTACACAGCGGGTGGTTGTTGAGGGATGAGGTGGACCAGCATCTTGGTTGGAGGTGGGCAGGACTCAGGGCTGATGAAGGAGATGAGCAGGAAGGTGCTTTGGGTTCATTTCAGCACAACCTCAAGGTGTGAGAACCCCACCAGGAGGCAGCCATCATATTTATGGAGTCCTGAGTCCCCCTAGTACAGCCTGGGGGGTGGCCCAGGTCTCCTCCTGGGTAAGGACAGAGAGGAAGACCACCATGGCTAATACAAGACTGGGCACATATGATATGGGAGTGCACAGCTGGAAACTCCCTGTGGTTCAGCAGTATTGGCATGCCAGAAAAGTGATGATCTGGGGTATCTTCCCTAAAACCACACCACCAGCTCACACCTTGTCCTTAAACCTGGGTTTGCACCTGAATTTTGGCCAGGGTCAAGGGGTTCCCATCAACCCACAGAAGTTGTGAGGGAAACAGGATCTCTATGACAAGGTTTAGTGGTGTGCAAAGCAAGGAAACAGCCACTCATTGTGTGCAGTGGTTCCATTTCACACCAGGAGGTTGAAATCACAGCAATGAGACACTTGTTATCATGGGGCAGCTGGAGATGAAAACACTGCCTTCTCTTCCCAGGGTCCACCAGAAGTTCCCAGCTGGATCAATGGCCCAAGCATCTCCTTTCCTTCCTTCTCCAGGCAGTCCTTGCAATGGGTTTACTGGGGCAGGGTCCACCAGCACCATTTCCCATTACTCATGACACAGGGAAGCAACTGGGATCCCTCTCCCACCCACTCACTGCTTTTGGAAGGAGCCACTGATCTTGAGTCAGCCTTGAGGCAATTATCATTCTCAGTATTTTTATAGGGAAGTGCCAACAACCTTTTTTCAAGTGAGGCTGACACGTGGGTGACTGTCCCAGGATGGAGGAACCAAAGAGCCCTAAACACCCTACCCAATTTAATAAACTGGTAAGATAATTGCTTTGCACGTACACCCAAGGAACAGAGGAAAACCAGGAGGATTAACCTTTGTGATGGCCTCTAATTTTCCTTCTCGTGCTTCTACAGCCACCAGTTTGGGGACATTTAGGCAAAAGGCAATGCACGGAGCACAGGTGGAGCACAGAGTGGCTGCAGACCAGCAACAGGGCAATGATCAGCCCCAAGAAGGGGATTTCCCTGCAGCTAATGAGTCCATCTGCTTTCAAGAGCATCCAGCTGCTCCGACCTTGTGCACTCCAGCACGACCTCCTTCCTTAGCCCCAGCCCAGTTTCAGATCATTAGCTGACAAGGAACTGCCACTGCTGAGGACTAATGGCTCGTTTGCCACTCAGCAGCCTAAAGTGCTCAGCAAAGGGGCAAAGAGCTTAATGGAGGCCACTGTCAACATGCCCAGGTGGGTCAGCACCGTCATCTTTGTTTAGGACAAAACTCCTAGAGAAGGCTGCAAAAATCCTGCAATGCCCTGGCTTTATTCCAGAGCTCATCATCTCTGCTAAGGCTGGTGCACAACATCCTCCCATCATCAGGGCAGGGGCTGGCACCGTGTTTTCCTGGAGCAATGCTGGGCTTCAGCTTTTAACTTCTAGCTAAAGTCTCCTTCTCTCTACAGGTCCTTCATTGCAGCTGCTCTACATGGCAAGGGCAACCCAGGCACACAACAGCTTGTAAAGCAGCACCTTGTTGTAGACAGGTGGGGGTGGGTGTCTTCTCACAAGCAACAGGACGAGAGGAAACAGCCTGAGGTTTCACATGGGCAGGTTTAGATTGGATATGAGGAGAAATTCCTTCACAGAAGGGGTTGTCAGTCCTAAACAGCCTGCCCAGGGCAGTGATAAGAGTCACCATCCCTGGAGGGATTTAGAAGTCATGTAGATGTGCCACCTGAGGATACAGGTTAGTAGTGTCCCTGATCATGCTGGAGGAAAGTTGCACTTGATCTTAAAGGTGTTTTCCAACCTAAATCAGCCTCTGATTTTAGGATTTCACCTAAAAAACCCCCAAAAATCAGTGTTTGAGGTTCAGGAGAATCCTCATGGGGCAATAAATGGGAGTTTCTAGGCTAAGAAAAGGATGCACCTCAATCACAGTTTCATTAACCCATTGCCATGAAGAACAGTGGCTATGGACAACCACAGCCATGGTCCACCCTCTGAGCCAGCAAACAAGGAGCTGAGGAGGATGCCCTTGTGCCCTTGTAGCAGTTTCCAAAATAGGGTGAGTATTGCTGAGAGCAGCCCAGGCTTCATCCCCCCATTCCCAAAACATACGTGCAATGAAAAGCTAAAGATCAACCAGGCTTGCCTGTGGCTTCCCCCTCAGCCACAAGGTCCCTTTTAGCTTTTGGGGTGGTTTGTAGATGAATCGAACACACCCTCTTGGATATGACATTCAAGTTTCTAATTATCCTCCTTGAATACATCACTAACATGCCACATCAGCTCACTCACGGGTCTGTTCCTCTCTCCACGTGTCTCTGGAAATGGAGCTTCTGCCTCTCTTCAGAACACTGACCTCTCCAGCTCCTGGCCAGGGAAGACACTTCCCACACAAACTGGTGATGGGCCATACTTGTCCCGCTCTTGAGATCAACCCCACATGAAGAAACAGCCTTTATCACAGAATCACATAACAGTTTGGGTTAGAAAGGACCTTTAAAGGCCACCTAGTCCAAATTCCCTGCCATTAGCAGGGATATCTTCAACTATATCAGGTTGCTCAGAACCTTGTCCAGCCTGACCTTGGATGTTTCCAGGGTTGGGGCATCCACAGCTTCTCTGGAAAACCTGTGCCAGTGTTTTACCATGCTCATTGTAAAAAAACTCCTTCCTAACAGGTAATCTAGATCGATCCTCCTTCAGTTTAAAATCATCACCCCTCGTGCTATTGCAACAGACCCTGCTAAAAAGTTTGCCCCTTTAGGCACTGGAAGGGGTTCTCAGGTGTCCCTGGAGCCTTCTCTTCTCCAGGTGACCCCCCCAGCTCTCCCAGCCTGGCTCCAGAGCAGAGGGGCTCCAGCCCTGCAGCATCTCCAGGGCCTCTTCTGCACTGGCCCATGTCCTTCTGCTGTTGGACCCCAGAGCTCTCTCCAAGGTGCCCACAATGGGAACAGCCCTGCCCAAAACATCATAAGCACTCACACACTCCCAATGGACTCCCAAGGATTCCATCCATGCTATAGCCCTGACCAGCCAGCAGCTGGTATTTAGCTGCCCCTAAAGAACAGGATAGCCCTGGACTGACAGCCAGCAGCACAGACCATGGGCATGCCCTTCCCTGGGTCCATGCCATGGGGTGACCCTCAGGAACAGCCTAATAAACCTGTACCAGACCCTGGTATGTTGGGTAGGATTCAGCTCCAGATTAAGGTATCTCAGCTGGGGTGTCCACATGCAAATTCTGGATTTAGTTGCCTAAACACAGGTTCTCATTGCCATGTGGGACTACCTAAGCTATCCAAGACCCATGTGTGGCTTTGCAGATACGACCCCGGACCTGCATCCCCCTTGATTTACAAATGGACACTAAGTAAGCCTTAAGGTAAAGCCAGAGACCTGCACTCAGCAGCTGAATCGTGACCTACATGTGTGATGGCTGTCCCAGCTCTCACTGCAGTCCATGGAGGGGGCAGTCAGCATAATTTGGGGTGTTTAGTGACCCATTTAGTTACTCAAGCATCAGCACCTATTTCTGGGGTGTGAAACACCCTCCAGACTCCGCTGATCAAACATCCACCAACTCTACCATGAGATTAGCACAGAGTTAATATTTTTATCTCCCACTGCAGCCCACCTCCAGCTCCTGGTCCAAGTTTCAACAGCTCCAAAATAAAACCCATTTGCATTGGATGAGGATGCCCTCCAGCTCTGCACTCTCAGGCCCCTGCTGTGATGAGCAGCACAATCCTGGCACATCAACACTTCCAGGATGGTTCCAGTGTTTGTGTGCCTGCTGCATAATAGCACTGAAATAAACAAATTTGACAAAGAAAGGAGAAGGAACAACTGATATGCAAACCCATGTCATGAATCATTCACCAAATCTGCTCTCCAGTTTTCAAATAATTCTGGAGGTTGCTTCCAAAGTGCTGTTTGCAAACCCTCTGTTAATCTGGGAAGCAGATGCTGCTACAGGCTGTGTTACAGCATCTTCAATAAATCCCCAACAAATACTACTTTAAGATGCCCAGGAATTTTGCAAACAGTTGTTTAACATCTCCTTGGCATATCTGAAAACCTAACATCATAAAACCCTTTGCTGTGATTCATCTTCAACAAACAAGCCTAAGCCTGGGGAAGAGCTCATCTCGTATCTGCCCTCATGCACAGGTAACCCCAAACTCCTCCCAGAGGACTCTTACCATTTCCTTCATATGCTCTCAAGTGTCTTTGATCTCACCAGACACATCAGTGGATCAGGAAGGTGCCAGAACTGTTTTCTAGCAGCCTTAGTAATAGCAAGCAAAATTTGGAGCTGCAGGCAAACACTGCCATGTGAGTGAGAACCCCGTCTTCAGTGAAGATCAGGAAAAAGCCATGAGGTGCTGCCTTCTCATCCCAGCTTGAGCATCTGAGGTGTTCAGACAACAATGAGATGACCTAATGGCCCCTCTGCCATCTGAAATATAAAGCTAAACCTTCCTTTAGTGACACTCACCAGTCAGTGGGCAGACCAGGGTGGCCCCATCCTTTTGGGGGTGTTTGGAGGTGGATAAGATGATATCTGACCACAGTGCACCAGGACCTGCAGTGCAATCAGAGTCTGTCCAGGGTGGAACACCAGAGCACACAACATCAGGTTTGAAAAACTCATGATACACCACGTTTTGGGGATAATTCTCCTTCCAGCCACTACTGAAATATGTTGTGGAAAGGAGACATCCAGGGTCAAATAGCCCTCACACACCCAAGAAAAATGGTAGAGTTAGCTAGGCTGGGCTAGTTATCTAGAGTCCATCAGCAAAGGAAAGAAGCCCCGGTAAGATGCAGCTGATCTCAGCTATATATCTACTTTAGGAGAAGAGAAACCACACCACTGAAATTGTCCTTACTGCTCGCCATGAATGGTGAAGGCAGCCCAGGCAGTGAGGGAAGAGGTGGTACCATCCACATACCCAGACGTGGACAGATGGATGCCACCTCAACAGAAAAGACTCCAGCTGAAAACCCCATTTCTGTCAATCTGCAGAGCAACTTGAGAGCCTAAGCTTCACTGAAAGCCTCCAACAGGGCAGTGCACTGGAGATACTCCCTGGAATCACTGGAACCAAGTCAGCCACATCCCTGAAGAAAATCCCACATGGCAAACGTACCTTGAAAAGGCATTTCTGTCATGCCTTGACACATGTGGACATTTCATTGCCTAGCAGAGTGTTTTGGATTATTATTGCAGGGGGTTTTTTACTGCCAAGGACTGTTTCTTCCATCAAAAAATGCCCTGAGACAGATCATCCCTCCCAGCCCAGGAAGAACTCAGTGTGTGGATTATGCTCACAAGGAGGAGTGGCCTGGCCACATCTTTGGGCTGACATCCTTTCCAATCTCCAGTGCCCAGTTCTCCCCTTCCTGTGTGATAATGGAAACAACAATGTTGGCTGTGGTTGGAAAGGCTTTGAAATCTACAGGTGAAAAGTGGTGGGTAAAACAGTGCTGCATTCTTCCAGCAATGGACAAGAAAACCTAGCAAAGGGGGAAAACCCCCACTAAATAAATAATACTCTATAAATTACATAAAATGAATGAATTAAAGAACCAATCCCCCAAGAAGCAGCTGCTTCATTCTTTGTTGTTGATAGCATCAATATAACAGAGGAAATTACCACCTTGTGTTCCACAACACATCACACCGACTTTCCTTTACAAACTCTAATGCTCCTGATTGCAGTGTCAATTTAAAATTTGCCATAAAATGCAGGATCTCATAAAGTTTACAGCCTCAATCACGCTCACTCGGTGTTTTCACCCAGATCAAATGCACAGGTACCTTCGCTCTCATGGATACACAAGGAGGTAGTGACAGGAGATAGGAGAGCAAACCAGGACACCTCAGCTGAGATCTGCCTGTCCTGGGCAGTTCAAAAGAAAAGCAGAGCTGGAAGGCAATCTGGCAAAGGCACCTGTTGGAAGTGCCCTCTGATCCCTCTGAGACAGCTCATCCCACGCCCAGCAGGATGAAGGGTAGCCAGAATGATTTTTGATGAAGATGGTAAATCACTGGCACAGAGAAACTGGGCACCCCTGGAAGCATTTAAGGCAAGGCAGGACGGGGCTTGGAGCAACCTAATCTAGTGGGATGTGTCCCTGTCCATGGCAGGGACACTGAACTAGATGGTCTTCAAGGTCCCTTCCAACCCAAACCATTCTGTGACTAATGAAATAATCACACACATATATACATATATTCTATTCTCTACACTCAAATACAACATAACCTTGGATGCAGCAGCTCTGGTGACCCAAACACGCTGTCCTCGAGGCAGGACCAGCATCCCATGATGCTGAGCCAACCTCCTTGCACTGGGACATGCTTAAAATACAGCTGCTTCTTAAGCCATTTTGCAGACCCTGATCCAAAAGCCCAAGTCATTTCCCTAATCCTGGGTTTCCTTCAGAAACTTAAAACTGTGCAGCTCCTACAGAGAAGATGGTGTGAGCTTTTAATGAAGAGAAGGAGAATGCATCCACGCCCATGCCATGAGCTGACCATTTGCTCTGGCAGACGTGTTCCACTCATGGGTTGACAAGGGAAAACTAATTAGGCTTCTAATTTTGCTTCCTACATAAATCTAAGTCCTTTTGCTTCTCATCGAAGTGTTGTCATTGTGACAGAAAGCCCATTTCTCTGAACGGGTACAAAGGATTTTGGCTGAAGCAGAATAAAAAAATGCGTATTTCAAGATGCACTTCCTCAGGAGCCATAAAACACCACTCAACGCCTGCAGTCTGCACGCACCCTGTAAGATCTGGCTTAAACTCTACCCAGATTCACCCTCAGCTCAAAACTACAGGATATATTTGGGGAGGAAAGTAATTTTTTTTGCTGTCAGCCACTTTCCTTTGTGACTGACTGAAACTGTGATGAGATGGATCCTTGAGGAAGCAGCAAGGGTTAAGCCTTGGAAGAGGACAGGCAGGACTTGGGGATGAAGTAGTTGATCAAAGGGTGGCTCAGAAGTTATTTAAAAATAAACCTGAAAGTAGAACTTCCCGGCGGTTGCCGCTGTAATTACAATGCAGACAACGGAGCCGTGGTGCTGTTAAGGTTACTGGATTTTCCTAGCAGCTGTGTTTAATTTACTTAAAACATGCAAAGCCATCAGGTCAGATCCCATTAGCAGAATCTCTCCAGAGCACTGCAAGACACGGCCAGCCCAGCACCACAGAAATGCTCAGGAAAAAAACCACAAGTGTAAAATGCCCCTGGAGAAGCAAGAGAGATTCATGCCATGGCCAACACCATCCCACAGCAGATGCTCAGTGTTTGGTCCTTCCTCCTTATCCATCCTGTCCCTTTCCTCCTACCAGAAGCCACCTATTGCCATGGTCTCCTAAGATCACCAGAGGCAGAAATCAGTGCAAATACCTTGACTGGCTGTGATGGAGAAGGTACCTAGGAAATCTGGGATCAAGCATTTAGGAAAGTCCTTTTTATGTGTTCTGCTATAACCCAGGTTCTCTTTGTGTTCTATAGATGGCTTATGAAGACATACAGTGTCCCACCTGTATTCCTCTACCCTCCAAGCATCCCCCTGATATTGATGTTGCACCAGAGAGAAGACCCCCTTACCCTGAATCAAACCAGAGTCCATCTCAGAGATGAGAGCTTGGTGGATTTGTGGGTCAGGATTCCACCTCTGGAGCTTTGTTCACATGTATAAAATTCATTAGGAGCCTTTCCAAAATACCAGACCAAAACCTACAACATCCTTGTCAGGAAAAACCTTTTCAAGATCTCTTTCTGTTTCATTTTGGTTTGTGTTGTTTTTAATATTTTTCATTCTTTTAACACTGTCAGTCCTTTCTCCACCAAAGGGAGCATCAAGGTTTCATCTACTATTCGTGGTTTCTAACAGCTCAATTCTATTTCTAAAATTAGCATCCTGAGAGATGTAATTGCTAGAACAAAAGGTGTTAGGTCACGTTTCAGCCCCTGCACATCATGCTAAGTGCTTCTGCAGCCACCTACAACCACCTCAGAGCCAGCCACAAACTGAGTCTCAAATATGTCCTGCTCCACTGAGCCCCATTCAGCAGAGTGAGGCAGCTTTAATGGGTGCTGATGCCACAAAGAAGAGAACTGAAGGAAAGGAGAGAGGAGTTCTTGGGTTCTCTTGTGCCATGGGTTCCCTTTTGCACATGAACCAGATACACAGAATAAAAATAAAATAAAATAAAATACAATAAAATAGAACATATTGTCCAGAGAAGCTGTTGCTGTTCCACCCCTGGGAGTGTCCAAGGCCAGGCTTGGACAGGGCTTGGAGCTACCTGGGATAGTGCAAGGTGTCCCTGCCCATGGCAGGGAGTTTGGAATTAGAACATTTTTAAGGTTTCTCACAGGCCAAACCATTCTGTGATTACATGATTCTACGAATGCAACGGAATAGAATAAAACAGAGTAAACCAAAGCCAAATAAAAATAAATATAAAATAAAATTATCCAAAGTCAAACATCATAAATAGTAGAAAATAATATGAAGCAATGGGTTTGTTTATGGGAATTCTGAAAACATCTGACCAAATTGCATGACCCTGGTTGACAAGGACCAGCACTTCTCACCATCAGGACCCCTCCTGAAATCAGCAGCTCCTGGCACTGTGTGCAAGGAACCCCAGCCTGGCGTCCCTGAAACAGCTTAAGATCATTCTTCCAGCATAAAACTCCAACGTAAACTCATCCTTCATGGCTTAGAAAGATGTGAGACTTATTTGCATAATAAATGACAAGGCAGGAATATAGATTTCTGACAGATCAACCCCCTTCCCTTTGAAAGAAATCTATTTATTCTGAGGGAATCATCTCTTCTCCAGATAAATGGTGTTTGTAGTCAGTTTAGCTTGGCGTGATACGCATTCTTTTGCATGCCCGTAATGAATTTTCACAGCTAGAGCTCTAATCCAGTCTAGTCATGGAGGGTTTATCAGGACCTCTTATTTTATTTCTAACGGTAAATGGGAATTGCTTTCCTTATCGCTATCTAGAAGCACCTGACTGATTTTTGCTTCATATTTCCTATCCCACTGGAATTCAGGATGCGGTGTTATCTGATGCTGTACAATTGTCACTCATGTTAGCTGCCTTTTCATTTTAATTTGCTGGATTTATTGCTTTCTCTTTGTTTATTTGTTTGTTTTTCTCCCCAAGAGATTTTACTTTGAGATCTGAGTCCCTCCTTGCTCCCTTCCATCCTCCTGGTCAGGTTTCTTGGATGATCCTCAGGAAGGCAGAATCATCTGCTTGATGACTTTGAGCACCCTGGTCTAGTGGAAGGTGTTCCCGTCCATGGCAGGAGGGTGGAAAGAGATAAGTTTTGAGGTCCCTTCCAACCCAAACCACTCTGTGATGCCTTCCCTTGGGAGAGGACTCAACCATTGGGCTTGTCCCCACATATCCAACCCTTCTCCACTGAGGAAGGGCAAATCTGTACAATAACGAGCAGAAATTACCCCTAACTTTGAGTTTAAAAGTAAACAAATCCATGAGAGCAAGGGCTTGCTGACGTGATCATTATGGCTGCTGCAACCAGGGAGCAGGTACATAGCTCTGAACTCTGGAAAACTGAGCCCACTGCTGCTGGAAAGGCACAAGAAGACCTATAAATCCTGCAGATAACACCGTGATGGATCAGTAGTGGCAAGACATTAACCTTCACTCTTGAGGAGACACCCAAATGATAACACCTGTAGCCATGCCACTCCAGAGTTATCAGTCTTGTCACTCGTGAAGATAAATCTATCTGACCTAAACCATCATCCTACGCCCCTCTGGCTTCCTCACTCAGAATCCTCATAGATACCAGCAGGGATCAGGAAAATCACACCTAATAATCAATTGAGTGTGTGTAACAATGCTCACATGGAAACCACTTCCTTCAGTATGTTAAAATAATTCCGCAGAGCAGGGAAAAAACACGGTAAGCTTGAAGGCTGGTCTGCAGGGAAAGTGCTACATGTCAGTGACAACTGTGGAAGGACAGAAAACAGCTACCAAAGCCTCGAGGAGCTGTCACGCACAGGAAAATGTAAGTTAATTAAAGCCACTTAAACAAACACATCTGGGACAGGGGCATGGGATGTAGAGAATGAAGTGATGTTAAAAGCTCAGACACATGGCGAATCCCAGACAGGAGGCAAGGAAACCTATTTGGCAAAGCCCAGATGAGCCCATTTCCCTGGAGCTGTGTTAGAGAGGGCAGTCAGAGACCACTCTGCTCCAGGGCTATGGGGGCACAGCATTTTCCCACAGCCCCACAGGGATGCCCAGGCTCAGCAGGTCTGCCCCTATACTGGAAAACACCACTGAGGCTCCCCTGATGCTCTCCTAGACCAAACAGTGCTGGTCTAGCATTATAAATCCAATACTTGCCTTCTTAATGTCTCCCCTCTTGTCCCTACCACAACATTCAACTGAAACAAGAACCACAGGCAAAGCATCCATGTGGCTAAGAGTAGGGATATAAATCCACCTCAAACACAACACTAGGGCCAACATCAACTCCACCTTCACCTCCTCTGAGCACAATCTTCCACAAGCCTCCAGAGCTGACTTACCTCCTACTATGCTCAGAAGTTGAGCACGGGTTACTCACACCAGCCACTGCTGATATAAAAGAAAAACAAGAAAGATTTGGATAGGGTCTGTGTATTTTTATTGCAATCAGCTCCCAAAGAAACTTAAACTGTTGGCTCTTTACACATTCCTTTGAGCATCAGTTCAAAAGTGGAAGCAAAATACCTGCATGAGGTTGGGTCACCACAGAGAACCTGTGTCTCCTAAAGCAGATGCTCAGCCAGCCCACTGAGAGATTCCTGCTTGGAAAGCAGCACTGGGCAGCCTCAAATGAGGCTGATGGGAAGGGAGACAGGAAGCAAATCCATCTGCACACCATCAAATCCCTGCTGGGATGACAGCATGCAAGACTGCTGTCTGCAAGAGGGAGTCTTGCCATGGCATCAGCCTGACTCAGTTGGAGCACAGGAGGCACAGAAACACAGATGGAGTGAGGAGGAACCAGGCTTACAAAGCACCTTAGCCAGCTTCCCATCCTCCTTTACCTGTTGGGATGGGGATGATGCAGCAAACCCAACAACAACCCAGTGTGCTCCTCCAGCAAAGCCAGGAGGTTGCTAGAATCTGGTTATCATGGTTAGCAAATAAGAACCTGGATCAGAGAGGAACAAGGTCTGGATCCCCTTCCTCACCATTTTCTAACTCCAAACCAGGCTCTGCTACAGATCTTTTATTCCAGCCCTGGGTGAGATTAACTCATCACAAGTCCCATGGCTCTAGGGAGACCTTGGACCCCCTTGCAGTACCTAAAGGGGCCTCAGGAGAGCTGGAGAGGGACTTGGATTAAGGGGGAACGGCTTTCCACTGCCAGAGGGCAGGGTTAGACGGAATATTGGGAAGGAATAGTTGGTTTCCCAAAGAAGCTGTGGCTGCCCCTGGATCCCTGGAAGTGTCCAAGGCCAGGCTGGACAGGGCTTGGAGCAACCTGGGCTGGTGGGAGATGTCCCTGCCCATGGCAGGGGGTGGGACCGGATGGTCTTTAATGTCCCTTCCAACCCAAACCATTCTGTGATTCTACGGCTCTGCAGACAGCATCAGAGCCCGGCCTGCTGAAATACAGCCCAGCACAGCATCCCATTCTCTGCCTGCAGCCCTGGGCGGGCAGCCAAAGCCCCCCACCCATGCCCCCAAACCCTTCCCTCCCCAGGGCGACTTCCTTAATGCAGCACAGCTGCTTGCCCCCACCCGCCAAGGGCTGACAGATTTGTGCTGTCCCCATAGGGTGGGGTAGGTACATTTATTTCCTCTTTGGAAAAAAAAAAAAGGAAAGGGAAAAAAGAGAAAAAATAAAAATACGCGATTAACCTTTTCCTCTCCTCGCAAAGGGGCAAGAAACTTCCCTGCCACCAAAATAGTTTCAGGACTAAGATATCGGTTCCCACAGCTGCACCAGTGCTATTCTGGCTTAGCTAAAATTAAAGAGCTGAAGTTGTATGTGGGCCTTCATGAAACTGTCACGGGGACCACAAGATTAGAGGACCAGATGGTGACCTGGAAGGCCGAGGTCTATTCTCAGCTGTGCCAAGGGATTCTCGTGTCAGAGCATGTTGGTCCACCCCTCTTTAGTAGAATGTTTTGGGTGGGAAGGGACAAAAGATCATCCAGTTCCAAGCCCCCTGTGGTGGAGAGGGATACCTTCCACTAGACCAGGTTGCCCAAGCCCTGTCCAAACTGGCCTTGGACACTTCCAGTGATGGGGCAGCCACAGTGTCCCCATGCCAGTGCCTCACCACCCCCATCATAAAGAATTTCTTCATCATATTTAGTTTGAATCTCCCCGCTTTTAATTTAAAACTGTCACCCCTTGTCCTACCACTACAGACCTTACCAAAAAGTCTGTCTTATCTTTTTTCTAAGCCCCCTTTAAGAGATGAAAGGACAACCAGTCTTGCCCTATCACCTCCAGCACCCATCCAAACACTGAAAAAAACCCAGGAAAGACCAGGATAATGCCAGCATCTCAGCCACCATCCCCTCTCCCACCACGAGCAGGTCCTCTGCCAACAACTGTGCCAGCTATTGTTGGGCACATAAAGCCTGGTCCACGGGGCCTGCTGTCAGCATGCAGCTCATTACTCTGCAAAAGGCTTTGAAATGCTTGGAATATGAAAGGTGCTCCATCAGACCAAATTCAGCTCCGTTTGCCATTACAATACAGTGCATTTCTTTTGTCTGTGCCTTTTGATGATGTGCAATTGTTCCCCACAGTCAGTATTTCGGAGTCATTAGTTGGAATTAGTAAAGTTCCCGCTGCCGGACTTTTCCAAGGCTCTGTTCTCGGGCTACAAAGAGTCTGTGAGGAGTTGTCCTGCTTTCACTGAGCTGGAGCCACAGCAGGGAGCATTCCGGGGGGGTGCAGACAGTCTGCTCAACTCCACTTTCCCCCTGCAGGCACTGGGAAATGCATGTGCCAACAAGATGCTGTGGGTGGTCACAGGAGGGCTGGTGCCTCTTGGCCAGTAGGGAACATAAGACCCTATCATTTGGTGCCTCTGGTGGGAACAGGTGAGAGGCTTCACCTAATCATGTCCATATTTAGGCAGTACATCCCACAAAGTTCAGGTTTCCTGCCCAGAAATCCTGCACTCCCTATTTAAGGGCACCAGCAGTGAAGAAGTCACCTTTCTGTGGGTGACTGGAAACTCTGCATGGCATCCTCCATGGTAAAAACATCTGGATGTGTCTGACCTTGTCCTCTAACCTCCTGCTTATTTTATGCCTTTCCAGATATATCAGAAGGCCACTTAATCCAAAGACACTTTTTCCTGAGGGCATTTGTACATGGAACATACACCTCTCTGGGCAACATGTGCAAATGCCTCATTGCAAGCAATTTGTTACTTCAGTCTTTTCTGAATATCCCCCCTTGGTGTAAAACCATTTCCCCTTGTTCTATCGCTCCAAAGTCCCTCTCCAGCTCTCCTGGAGCCCTCTTAGGCACTGGAAGGGGCTCTAAGGTTTCCCTGGCACTTCTCTTCTTCCCCAGTTCCCCCAGCCTGTCCACGGATCATTTTGGTGTTTGTCTCTGACAGAGAATTCTTTCCTGTTCATGAATAAGCAGCTCCAGCAGATAAATGAAGAGATGAAGCTCCATGGGCTATACCCATCTGACATTGCTATTTGGCCCCCAAAAGCCCCAGCTCAGGTGTGGGGACCACAGCAGCTCCAACTTGGACTCACTCCACCTACAGCGTAGCAGACCCTTCCTCATCCAGCCATCCCACCACCTTTTTCTGGATGCAACATGGGTATCTGGACACTAGAACCCTGAAACAAAACCAGGAGCAAACCCATCTTATGGGATATCCATCAGGAGAGGAGTTCAGCACCAACCCCAGCTCCTTTAGCAGCTTGTCATCTTTCACAGGGGACTGTGCTTCCATCCCCTAAGGATTTCCCTGAAAATTATCTCATAGATCACCCCATCTAGCACTCACAACAGCATTTCCATTTCAGCACAACCAAATGCAGACAATTCACACCTCTCACCTTGCATTTTTTAAAGTAACATGGTACAATAAAGCAGCCTGCCCAGATTCCAGCCTAATCTAAAAACAACTTTATGGCTTCTAATTTTAGCACTAATCTTCCTTTGCTATGGTTGTGTGATTTCTAATTATTTTATCCCCAAGCCTTGCTTTGATGGATAGTTGTACCTTTTCCAATGCCAAGTGACTTGCAAAGTGCCTTTAAAAAATACGCTGATCATTTCAGGTTCATTTCCAGTTCCTACACAAATAATATTCTCATATATGGCTTCACTGCGGAAATATTATTATTATTAAAATAATAATAATGAAAGCAATGCAATTTAAAAAGGAGAGCTCCATTTATTAGCACGGTCCCAATCTGTTTCTGCAAACACCATATTTTCTCTTAAAAGTTGTTATAGAGCCTAAATCCGTTATCGAGATTCGGATCTCTTAATAATTCAGTGTCTTTGGCTTGGCAAAGCTCCCAGAACACTTTGCCTTTACCTATCCCTATTTTCAGGTTATAACACATTGAAGAGCACACCAAAACCTCAAGGGGGTCTGTGAGAGGGACGACACGAAGCTGTGGCAGAGACACATGTGCTTCGATGTCCCCCAGGAGTGCTGCCTGCCCAAATCCCCCAAATTTACAGCAGCAAATATCAGCCCCCAGCTGAAGATCTGTTGCAAGGGTTCAGGATGAACCCCAGGCCCAAGATCCACACAGGCAGGTGTTTCCTCTCCTACCACACTCACCTGAAGCAACCTCTTGATCCTCCTGATCACTGACCAGGAACAAATCTGGATCTGGTACTGTTAACTTTGCACAGAAAATGTACTGGGGAGGGGGTGCTGCCTGAGGTGTGTTTCAGGATGCTGAGGCAGCTGCCTGACCCTGCCACTGGATTGCAGGATTGTAGGACCTGCCACCAGCAGCCAGCACCAGAGCAGGGGATGCAGACATGGGGCTGGTGGATGTTTGTTGGGTTATTTCCTTCCCCAGGATTTATATTGCACTCCGGTCAATTGGAAAACATCCACTTGACCTGCGACCTTTTTGTTTTAGTTACTCTCCCAAGCTTTGACAGCAGCAGTTTAAACACAAAGCATATGAGCTTCAGCACCAAGGAAGCACCCCATCCCCACAAATTCAGAGTGGATGGGGGAAAACATCACACTGCAGCCTTGAAGGTGAACATATTTCTTCTTTCTCATTCTTCATTTTCCTCTCTTTCACTCTCTGAGCCTGTCTCACCATCCATGTCTTCTTCCCCCTCCACTGGAAACCTCAGCCTAGCTCCCCACCACAACATTCAAGAGAGAAGGATACGGGTTGTGGTTTGTTTTAATTCCCTGCACAATGCTGTGTGTAGAGTATTTGAAATAGAGATTGTCAAAACAGGAAACAACCCAGTCAAAGTCCTCAGGCCTGGATCCTGAAAATGTCACCATACAGAGCTGCAAGGGATGGAGAAAAGCCCTCTGTTCCCACACAGGGAGAGGATGCTCTGGGAGAGTGGCCAGCAACAAACCATCTGCCCTCTTGCCATCCTGATCTTGGGAGCTGGGCTTTAACCTCTGTTGAAATCAGTGCAAAGATCGTTTTTATTAACTGGGGGAAAAGCTCAGCAGATGGGGCTAAGAATTATAACCCTCTGTTGACTGATACTGTTATTAGCATAGGGAATTTTGCATGGAACATCATCGCACTCAGGAAACCAATCCTACAGGAAATCCTTCATCCTTAGTGCTTCAGAGTAACATCCACAGCATCCTGCTGGCTTCCTCCTTACTCCTCTTAAAACTCACCCCTGAGATCCTCGCCTTTCAAGCTCATGCTCTGAGTTTGAACTGCTCTTGCCAGGATAGAAGAACAA
The DNA here is from genome assembly GCA_013396655.1 of Campylorhamphus procurvoides. Lineage (NCBI taxonomy): Eukaryota > Metazoa > Chordata > Aves > Passeriformes > Dendrocolaptidae > Campylorhamphus > Campylorhamphus procurvoides. The sequence goes on along the minus strand of WBMV01001085.1, from coordinate 4,128 downwards.
ATCTTGGGTCAAATCCTGCCTATGTGCCTCAGGCAAAGCACCTGGATAACACTGCTTCTCCATGAGGATGCAGAGCAGGTCAGTGTTTGGTCCCATGCTCTTTGATTTCCACCTACCCAACCTGGAGCAAAGGCTGAAAGTTTATCCAAGGCACCAGGTTTGGAGGAGAGAAAGCATCTACTGTAAACCCAGATGAGTAAGATTTTCATAACTTATTTTCCTGCAGAAAATGGATGCTGGATTTATTTTAAAAAGCAGGCACCTGTAGGTTTTGAGGACTTCTTAAAGGTCTGACCTGAACAAGCATCCTTGACAGTGAATATTGCTATGTGAGCCTTTGATTGCTTCTGATGGGAGTGAAAACTTTTTGTTGTTGTTGTTTTTTTACTTTTACAGCTTTCTGTAAGTTAACTTCAGGAGAACTTCCTAGGTAGAACAGCTGGGGACCATTACCAGAATGGTGATCCAGCAATCCTGGTTGCCCAGAGAGGTGGTGGCTATTCCATTCCTGGAAACATTCAAGTCAGGTTGGATGGGGCTTGGAACAACCTGGTCTGTTGGATGGTGCACATGCTCATTGCAGGAGGGTTGGACTAGATGGCCTTTAAAGTTCTTTCCAACCCAAACTGTTCTATGATTCCCCCTTTGGAAGCAAACCAGATACATGCCTTTATTTCTGGTAGTATTGTAGTGTCAAGCCACTAATCTAGAGTGACAACCTTCAGCAGGAAAAAAAAAAACCCACAGATTCATGAGATTAACAATGAGAAATGTCATTTCAGACAGTCTGCATAGCCCATAACATCAAATTTCACCCATCATCCAGACACAGAATTCAAATAATTACCTAGGGCCTGGTCCTGAAAGGTGCTGAGTGCAGTCAAGTGGTCTCCACTCATAGAGTTCAGTATCTCAGGGGCTCTCAGCAGGGTCAGCCTTGAAGCCTGGGCAAAAGAAGATAGGTTGGTTTTAGTCCAGTATTTTAAAAAAGCCCCTACAACATCTATATTATAAAAAAACAACAAAAACACTCCAGTTCCATGAGCCAGCCCCATTTTTCTGCATGGGGAATTAACTCCAGGATCATGCAGAGCATGGCTGAGGAGATGCTCTCCACCCCAGAGGTATTCTCTGCAGATTCAGATGGATGCCTTCAGCACACAAGGGAAAAATGACACTGGGATGGATGTGCCCAAAGAGCTTCACTCCACATCCAGGAACACCTGAATGACACTCCTCAGGAACACTGTGTTATCCAAGACACCACAACTGGACACATCACACCCTCCTGGAGCTCACACACCTTCCTGGAAGAAGACAAACTCCAGGGCTGCCTTGCCAAGTATATGGGAAGTGATAAACCTGGAGATAAGTGGAATTATCCGTGTTTCCAGGGGAGGAAGGGGAGGAACACCCCTCGGAGCTCCCTGGGCAGGGTGAAGGCAGGGAAGGGGATGATGGGGACAGGATGGCTCCTCCACACAGCCCTTTGTTTTGGGAGGTCCCCCGAGATGCTCAGCTCACGGTGGCCAAGTCCTCCTTCTTTCCCTAAAAGGGGAACGGATGAGGGGAGGAAAACAATGCTCTCTCCTCAGTTGCCTAATGGAAGAACAAAAGCACAGTGATCCCTTCCAAAATTGTCTTTTGAGGAACAGACCATTAAGCCTGAAGGCCCAGTATTTCTGGTTTATTTATTTTTGGATGAACTCCAGCCTGCCAGAGTCTTTCTGTCCTTCCTCTGGGCTCTTGCAGAACCCACCCAAAGCCACAGGGATCATGTAGGGCTTGCACAGACCCCAAATCCCAATAGGGGATTTAACACCCAGCACCCTGTGGAGGTGATGAAGCCAAAGGTGAGGTTCCTCCACCAGACCCCATCTCAAGCATGCCTTGTTCACAAGGTGGAAGGGGCAAGGCCAAGTTGGATGGGGCTTGGAGCAACCTGGGCTAGAGGAAGGCGTCCCTGCCCATGGCAGGGGGTGGAAAAAGAGGATCTTTAAGATCCATTTTAACCCAAATCATTCTATTGATAGCCCTGGCCCAGCAGGATGCATTTGGCAGGGAGGGTTTGCCCCAGCCTGATCCCACTTAAAACTGGCACCAAACCCCACTGAACCCAAACCCAGTACAAAACCAGCATCAGACCTTTAATTGCTCAGCAGCAGTGTCTGCTGGGGAGCAGAAGGGGATTTCTGCTGTGCTGACTGCTCATGGAAAGTCCCTGACTGGCCCACAACCGTGGAAAAAATGGAAAATAGAACTTTAATACCAAGTTGGTGGCAGGCTGTCTATTTTTCTCTCCTGTGACTGGTTACCATGGATAGATTTCTGAGGTCGACCATGCAATTGTTCGCTGCACTGCTCCTATTAAACAGAGGATGATCAAATCATCCCATTTGTACCGTACTTTAATTTCCAGAAATCCTTTGTTCGTTTGTTTGCTTAAATTATTTCTCTCATTTGAAGAAACAATGCAGTCTTACAAAGCGAGGGCCCAAATCTCTCGAGTCACCCTGCTGTGGTTCATTACTTCTACACTAGTTAACAAGGCCAGTAATTTCCCTAAGGTTTAATAGAAAATCCTCTTTCCAGAATGCAGAGAGACAGGACATTTTAACAAACTCACTGCTGTATCCCAGTGATGTCGTAGGTGAGGGATATCCTAAGCAAGGCATAGGTTTTCCTCAGGGTTAGTACATAGAAGCAGTCAATTTAAATGAAGCTTTTTCCACCAGAGGCTACTCCCTCAGCTGGGGAAAGGGGATCTAGGGGACCCACATCCCTTGCTAAGAACGTCAGCTCCATTTGAAAATGGGTTCCTGAAGCATTCCAGTCCTCATCCCAAAGTACAGAGTGGTTTATTGCATTGTACTGGGATCAAGTAGATGATACTGGAGGGGCAAGATGTACCTGGGGTGGGTGTGGTGGAAGAGGCATACAGCCCATTTCATTAATTACACAGCAAACCACACAGAACACCTGGCAATTACCTGCCCATAAGCTGCCCTTCTCACTAGTTTTGTGAACCTCCTTCTATGACCAAATCAGAAGAAAACACTAATATTTGAAATAAAGACAGAGAAGAGCTTGTGGAAAACAGGCAAATAAAACATACACATATATATTGGAATCACAGAATCAGAATAATTTGGGTTGGAAGAGGCTTTTAAACTAAGAAACCAAACAGAAAAACATAAACCAAAAAACTAGAGGACCAAACTAAACTAGATATCTAGTCCAAACCCCTTGCAATCAGCTAGGAGTTCTTAAACATACATCTTCAACATACATACGTGTTTTATATAAAGACATATATAGATACATATATATCTGTATATAAAACAGCAAAGCAAATCTCCATTGAGATGCACATGGAGGTGAAAAGCTGTGTGAGAAGCTGGCAGTGCTGCCTTCAGTCACAAGGTATTTACCCTACAAGAGCCTCTGCAGCTCCTTAATATTATTTATACAACTGGATTTGTCAAGCAACAACTACAGGTGTTCACAGGGAGTCTCATTGCTTATCCACTGATACTCCTGTGTGCCTGGGACAGCTGAACAATACGTTCTTCATATCACGTAAATAATAAATACACAGCTCGGTTAATCAGAAAGGGGAGGTGAGGAATCTGGAGATTCCCACAGACTCCCTGCCGCAGGGAAGGAAACAAGAAAATGCCCTGACCTAAGCAGGGGTGAGTCTGGCATACCCACAGATCACAGGGAGATCACAGGAGCTGTTTGCAGATCGCTTACCAAACATGAATAATTCAAGCAGAAGCGGCTGGGAGTATGAGAACAGATAGATGGGAGTATGAGAACAGATAGATGGGAGCTGGCTTTGGCAGGTCTTAGCTTATTGAGTGAGGCCAAGAAAACACGGGACCCAGCAAAAACACTTAGTTTAGTGCTGCCAGTGTTGTGACTTCACTGACAATCTCATGATATATGGTCTCTCACCAGACCCCCAGCTCATTATGGATGTCATTCCCCTTTCTCCTTGAGGCATTTTTGTGATTATTTGGCTGGGCAGGTAGGGCAAAACACTGTGCTTTTTTTTGCAAAGCCTTCAATACCCACCTGCAAGTCCACTTTGTAATTACAGGAATCACAGAATCATGGAACGGT
>WBMV01001084.1:106860-223678 GCA_013396655.1 Campylorhamphus procurvoides | reverse complement strand
CCGTCCCAGCAACAACAACAATAACTCAATGATATGTAAGGAATATACATAGAGAGAGGTGATTCAACAAAGCATGCTCCCATTTTAGTAACACTTCTTTGTTGAGATTACTCCTATAAAGATTCTGGGGTATTAAATGCTGCACTCATAGAAGTAAAATCAAAAATTTACATGTCTTGGTACTGTCAAATTCCAACACTCATAGTGTTTTAGTTGGAAAAAATAATACTTTGTTTCACAGATTGTTGTTCCCACTGTCAATTCATTTTACTCTAAAAGCTCAGCAATGGAAAGTTGCTTTATACAGTCTAAAACCTTGTAAACTTTCAGGGGGACAGATATTTAAAAAAATAGTTATCTGTTAGCATTCATTATGGCAAACGCTAGTTCTCACCAACATTTCTTTCCACAATAGGAAATAATACATTATGACCTGAAGTGCACAGGGGATTTTGAATATGTTTTGTATTTGATTTTCCATGTAAATATGACTGAACAAAAAATGTCAAAATACACTTAAGACAACTGAGAAATGGCAAAGATTTTGTGAAACATGCCCGTCAATCCATTTAATATGCAAATACATCATACTCAAAATAGTACAGGAAGGAAAGGCACTTCAGTATTTCAAAAAATCTAGAAACATCCTCAGTACTTTCTACTGCAAGCCAACCTTAAAATATGGGAGTTTTCTGATGTAGAACATTGCCTTGAACTTTCCTTTTAATGGTCAGCATAATTAGAACCTTTTACATGCTCTGAATCATTACTGGCTTGACAAGGGCATGTCAAGTGGAATAGAGCTATGTACATTCACTAGACCTCATCTAAAGATATATTTCATTATCCTGGTAATGCCAATTCAGCCTGAGCAGTGACTATTTCCCATTTTCATCAGAAAAGTACTAACAGCACAGTGAAACAGTAACTCCTGCAGGTCTATGCAAAAAAATCTAGAGAACAGGTAACTGCTGTAATTTTTAGTGAAGTGTTTCTTCCCTCTGTAACCACACCTGCACCAAAGTTCTTGTGCCCTGTGAATCTCTTACTACTGCAAGCTGTTTTACTGGCCACAGTCTTGGAAAACAGCTAACAGGAAACAGGTAGCACCAAACTGAACTTGTATAAAGACACCAGTACTATCAGGGCAAAAGAAAAAAAATATACATCTAGAAATAGGCCCAGTGGTGACAAACAGATATCAAAACACCAGTACCATACTGTACCATACTAGTGGTTGAGAAGTATGGGGGGCCATCTGGAAACCTCCATGTATCTGGCTGGAACAGGCCAACACTGGATACTATTGAAAAATTATATAGAGTCCATTCTCCTTTCCTCTTCCTTCTCCACCGAACAAACTGTCAAAAGATAAAGACCCATTGTAGAGAAAAAAAGAATATCTAAAAATATGTACAGGTGTTAGATAATCCCTGGATTAAAGATTTCTTCCTGGCACCAATTTGACTTTACTATAGCCAGAACAATGACATTTCTGAAGAGAAATTTGGTACTGTAACTGCTGGAAAATTGTCAGAAGACTCTAGGTATGTACACATTTGCACTGCTTTGAGCACATCTCTTATTTATGACTCCTTCTGGCTAGCTAAGTGAGTATACCTGCTCTATTTAGTCCAGTGCGCTCTCTTAGGTCCACATCAAGGCATAAGGAAAACACAAGTTGCCTTTTAGAGGTGAATATTTCCTTTCAGTCCACATGGTTTTTACCTGTTTAAAGAAAATAGAGCTCCTGGAAGTAGAACAGTATTTTCTAGTCCTTATGCGTAAACGAAAACTTTTTAATAGTGACAAGAAAAGATAATTTTCATACCCATAAGAGTTTTCATTTTTTCCTATGTTAAGCAGGAATATTTTGTGCGTGTTTATTTCCTCTGCTCTTTGGAGGCTTTTGCTGCTCTCTATTATGTTCTTGTCTAGTCTCACTAGAGTAGTTAGTCCAAGTGAAAATAAAAACTCCAACATCTAGCTGAAGGAGACTATGCTTTTTCAAATTTAAGCCACACAGAAACAGATTTAAAATAATTGGGACTCTGGTGCTCTACCTGAGACCAAGACCCATTTTCTTATTTTTTAAATTATTGTATGCCATTACATCTATGCACAGCAAGGAAAATGCTGAGTCCCTGTAACAAAGACAAATTGAGGTATAGGTCCACAACTGGGAGATGCTGTGTGGAATGAAATATTTCAGAAAGTCTTCTGGAGGGTAAAGCACACACATGTACAAATAAACAGGAAAATATTTCTATTTACTTTCTATTTACCAGGAGGCAGAGAAACCCAAGTCTTTACAGCAAAATACCAATGTAAACAAGGTATTAAACATGGTATACACTTCAAATTCACTGCTCAACTGTTTCTTTTCTTTGCAGCTCCGGCTTTCAGCATTAATAAAGCTGCATGACAAAGGAGGAACCAAGGACAGTTATTTGAAGGATGTTGCACTGTAAGTGGTGATTCAATCTTTCACCCCATCCCACTAAGCCCTAATGGATTTTTGCTTTGAGGACCATAGCTATGTAATAAGGAAATAATATTAATCATGCAAACCTGGTATTAGTCATGACAGCATAATCTACTCCTTTCTATTAAAACTGAGCAGTAAAGATAAGTAGTTTTAAAAGACGAAATCTTAATAAAATTACTAATATATCTACAGGTGTCTTCAGAAAAAAAAATTAGGAAGACTACCAACACATTAACGTATTTTAGAAGCCTAACATCGTAGTGCTTGAATAAATTCAAGTTTTTACTGAGTTTGACACAGAAGAAAATAATTATTTAAACTGTAGAAAACCACAACTAAAAGTAGATTACAAAAGCTGATTAATACATTTTAAGAATACTGCTCCAGGATATACCCAAATTCAAGGAATTTCCACTATGCAGAAGAAAAACAGGAGACTATTTGTATGAGCTAGGTTCTTTTGCACTTGATGGACGCTTATTTCAAATCGATGCTGAAATATTAGACAGATTATTATTAGCTCAAATTCAATGAACAATAAGGATGTTCAATAATAGATATTTCCACTAATTAAACCAGGACATCAAGGTGTAATGTCACTAAGCTGACATCAATACTCATTTTTTATTACTCAAGTCTCAAATAGAAAACAGCAGCTGTATAGAAAGAGTAAAACTATGTGATTTCCAAAAAGTTTACATTTCACTTTTAAATTCAGAAGTTAAAAACTTCAGACTGATTATGGTCTTCTCTTAGAAGCATCGAATATGCAGCTTCAATATTTAAAGTCGCCATTCAGTCTAGAGGGGAAAGGATTAAATGACTGTGCTGTGATTTATACAGTATAGGATCTCAGTAACATGAGAAGGTGGTAATCTGTGCTTGCAGGTTGCTGTTAATGCTGTAGTAAAAACACAAAATATTAATGCAGAGATAATTTTCTATCACAGATTCAGAGCTTCATGTAATTCAGAGAGCTAAACCTAATAAAAATCTAGGCCTCTGTTTCACAGTTAAGGAAACAAAGATAACAAAAACATAATTTACTGAAAGACACTTCTATAAAGACAAGATAGAGTGAAATTTCAGATCATTTGGTATCCACTCCTGTCTTAAAATTACAATATACCCATTCTTCTTAAAAAACATTTACAGAAAAACACTGCCAAAACTATTCATAATGAGTTTTAAAAATCAATTTGAATGAAACAACAGTTTTAAAACACAAAAGTCAGAGTGGGAGTTTTATTAGCTGCAGATAACTGCAGTCAAGCAACTACAATCCCTATACTGTCAGTTTCATATAGCATATATTACTCATGGAGACCTAGCACAGTTACAGCCCTGCAGAGAAAGGCAGAGAAAAGGTGGAAGCAAAAGATACAATGCAGTGCACATGGCCATCTCCTGTAAGGTCATTCTGATGGGGAAAAAAAAAATCTTGTGCAAAATGCAACAAATGGCTGATTTGAAACAGCTTTACTCAAAACCCACCAAAGTCTGAGTATTCTGTCTTTATACCTACGTACCACTACATGAGCTTTTCCTGTTACTTTTTAAGGAATACCTGAATGCTACATTAACTGACAAATGCAGGCTATCATTTTTCATTAGAAACATTCCCTGATTTTTTCCCCAGTACAAGAAATAAGAAATTACTTCATATCCATAGCCAATTAACTCCTTTTATTTCTGAAGGGAAAAAACAGATGCTAAGTGTGATGGCTAATAATCTACACGTTCCCAGTTACGGGGAAAGACTGAAAACCCTTTATTGAAAGCATGTTTCACAATACATAGTAGTAGTAGTAACAGGATAATATTTGTGTTGAGTAGGAAAGGGGGCTCTGGCTGGTTACATATCATAGTGTTCAGACAGAAGGAAAATCAAAGGAATTCTTACAGATATCTACAAATTAATTACAAACCTAAAACAATTAGGGCTTTTAAACTAAGCAAGTGATTTACTAGACAAGTCTTGAATTATCTCTTCTTCTGTGAATTCTCAAGACTTGGGGAGGAGAGCTTCTTTCCTCCCTTCACATCTCCAAGGTCAACCAGATAGTCCTGTAAACATCTTTCTCGTTGATAGACAGTTTCCAGATGTTCCCACAGCTAAGAACCAAAGAGATATGTAACCATAATTGTTGGTAGTACCTGAGATACTTTATTCACATTAAGAACAGAGATAAAATCTCAAACATAACAGCCTTCATTTGACTGATATTCTTCCTTTCCATGGACTCAAGATGATTTGGGGCACTACAACCCCGAAAACAGTAAGAGTGCAAGATCCAGCACAAAGTTTTTGGTCGTATGCAACTGAGTTGACTCATACTCTCCTACTCTAAACCGCTCAGTAGTAGCTCAAGGGAAGTAGTTCACATCACAGCCTCTCTCCCTCCCAAAATCTTGTCCATTGTTTGTGGTGTAGTGGCTGGACCCAGAACCACCAAAAATGTCCACATAACAGCTTTATGTTGGTGCTTGCCTATCTATCTTTATGTTTGGACTGTAAATGGAGATAAAAGCTAGAGATACATTAGTTTCCAGACTACAAATAAATTAGTTTCCAGCCTTTAGAATAATCATATCCATTATGAGCCCTTAAAAGACTAGGTGTATGGATTGACAAATTATGTATTGTTTCATCATATTACACAGAAGCCTAAACTCTTAGATCTGTCTGTGAATAAACCCAATTTCAGCCTTTAAAAAGACTTGTTCTAAAATGTAAAGGAGAGGCCACTGTACAAGGACTAATTTATAAATACAGAGTAGAAAGAGCACACAATCATGTAATTTAATAGATATAAAGGATTCTCCTGACCTCCACATTCAAGTTCATACTGCATTTTTTGGACTCAAACTGCCAGTGTGATGCTGAGAGATATTTTTAAAGATAATTGCTAGATTATTTTTTCCTGCAACCTCCTCCCATGCTGATACTTCACCATAGAGAGCATGCATTTATCTTATCATAGCAGGGCACTAAGACTGAAGCGATGTTATGCTGCACTCAGATGGGAGTCTTTACAACCCAAGACAAACAACAGGCTGACAGCCAGTCTTTGATAGAAACTAATCATCTGCTTTAATGGTATGAAAAATATTTTCACTTTCTACACACAGTAAACTCAGTTCAAGATAAAGCGAGTCACCTAAAGCTAAAAAAAACCCAAAACAACATCACAAAACCACACCAAAACCGACTCCCTATCTAATCTTGAAAGTGTCTATCAGTCTGTCTATCTATTATCTGTATCAATATCAAAAGTAATGAAAGACAATAAAGACATCAGGGTGCTCACAAGCATTAACTAAGTTCATTAAATACTGGGGAAAGATTCTCCCTGCCATGAATTTGACTAAACTGCCTAGTTTTGTAAATCAAATAACTTTATATGCATAGTATGGTTATTTTTAGAGCACAGTAAATTACCAGGGTCAACTAATCACCAGTGTAATACAATAGGCTACAATGATTATGCTACAGGTATTTTCATTGCAGAGCTATGAAAATATGACATGCTTAAAAGGTTTTCACAAGCAACAAGAAGTTTTGCATCTAGAAAAAGAATGAAAACCCACTGGACTCACATTGCAGATACAAGGTTGAATTTTCTATGGGCATCTGCAGCAAACCATAGCAAAAAAAATTCCAAGCTGGTTTACAATGAATATTTTCTAAGGCATTAAGACAACCCAAAGACTAATATATCCTTACATAATATCATACCTGCTAAACCTTATTTAGCTATAGAAAAAAAAAAAAACACAAAAAGAACCAAAGCTTCAAGCTCATATGTCTTGCAGAGCCGTTTCAAAAGTACCTGGATGCAATAAGCATTGAAAATTAAGTTTCAACTCCTGTTTGACTCCTTACTGTGAACAACTATGCTGCACACACTTTGTATTTTTTCTGTTACCTTCTGATTAGAGGTACAGATCCTGTATTTGATAAAGACCCTTCAAGATAAAAGTGCTAAAACAACTCAAATTGCAAAGGGTATGTTGCAGAAAAAACTCTTCCTATAAATCCTGCTGGCACACCTGTTGATGTACCTGCCCTCTGCAAAGGGCTATGCCTAAGCCCACAGGTTACTGAACAATGCATAGCCATATATAACACTGCTATAGCAGGCTCCACAACAAATGTACTCCATAAATATATAGCATATGACATTGAATGTTTCTGAAAAAAAATATTATCAGAGTTCATTTACTTTGGCTTTTTATTTATATTATGTATTTACAACTTCTATGCATATTTTAGCCTCTAAAATGTCGTATGGACATTTTATCCTGTTTAAATACTGCTTGATGCTTACTATTAATTGTTAAAAATTATTCTAGATTAGAATAGGGATTTAATTCAAAATTTATCTGCTTCTTAAACTTCTAAACCACTTGCAAATACACAAATGCACTTTCAAAACTGGTAAGATACTAGTTTTTTATTCATAGGCAATTATGTATGAGGAGTTTGAGAAGCAGATTATGTTGGATGAATGAGATATATACCAAATTTTAACATGATGACACTTGCTACTTTATGCCAATCCCCCATTTTGGCTTTTCGAAAATCTCTTTTCTTTCCATGAACATGTTTAATCTTTATTATAAATACCCAGCACATTTATCACAGAATATGCTGAGTTGTAAGCAACCCAGGAGGATGACCAAGAATTTTAATGGTTCAGAGACTGTTTCAGAAAACAGAAAATAAAATCATGGTGTCCTTATCAGTTTCCAATATGCATTTGAGCATTCAAGTCTACACTTTTAGTAATATATTTTTCTCATGTCTTGTAATTTCAACGGCCTGTTTAAATCCCATTGAGATCTCTGCCATATTAATGCAAACCAGCTGCAGTAAACTTATTTAAAATCTGATCACTATTGCACAGGCAAAACGATATTAGCCAATATATACAGAGGGAGTATGATGAAGGCTCTGAATAAAAAAGCATGATTTGCAGCACAGATTTTCAAAAGGAACCAGGTGTGCAAAAGCACTCTGACGAATAGTGCAGTGATCTCATCTTTCAGCCTGCCTATTTGTCCATCAGAACTTCATCTTTATTACCTCTTGCTTTCTATACCTTCTATACCATGAGCACATGTTCAATGATCCAGCAGGTAGCAGAATGCTGTATGAAACACACTGTGTCCTTGAGCTGGCAAAGTAAGCTTTAGAAAGACAACCCTGAAAATATAACATTACTAAATTCTCTTGAAAATACAGGTACAAATTCTATGGTAATCATCTACTTTTTGGCATTATTTTCTGAAATACAGGGTTTCCTCCTTCTGAAAGTATTTCAGAGTCAAAAAGTCACATATAACAGAAGCACACAATATGTTTAGCTAAAGTGATTTACCAATGGAACCAGCCTACTACAGACCTCACAAATACATATGGCTTCTCTGGAAGAAATCTCCTTAACAGATTGTTATTTTAAGCCCCTATTGATAACAGCTTAACTGAAGGAGGACAGTATCCCTCATAACTAATAGCCAGAGAAGGAAAGGTAGATTAATAGTTTTGTTTCATTCTTTAGGATTAAAAACAACCAAACAACAAATTTCCAACACAGCGAAAATTACAGCTTTTGAAATTAAAATGACCTCACACAGCTAGAAGGGTGTAGCACTGCTGATATTTGACAGCTATAAGCCAGAAGAAGAAATGCTGGATAAGGTACAACTCAAATCTTCATAATGAAGTAATGACTTTAAAACAGAAAACCCTATCTAAGAGCAGCAATTACACAAAATTAGGAAGATTGCACTAAGAACTGTTGTTTGTCATGTTAGAAGGTAGAGTCATATGTGTTTAGGAGTAATAATAACACAAGTGATGCCACCACATTGCTATCAGGGTACACTATCATCTCAGTAAATGCAAACAACAAAAAGTAGACTGAAAAACAGAAAAGCTCACCACTTCTTCATGCCTGCATTTTCTCACATTAATTCCATTAATCTGTTATTAAAAAGATAAAGAGAAGACTTACTCTACATTTCATAAGTATAGATTTCATTTCACTTTTCTAGAAAAATACAAAGTAATTTGCAATTTTACTCACCTGTAGAATTGCATCTCCTATAAAGAGTAAACCTGAAAGTTCAGCTGAAAACAGAAAGCATATTTTTCACTCATTTTGTACAAAACATCCTACATTGTGTACATGAATTCTAATTTAATTTAATGTTTTTACATAATCTTTTAAACCTTAAAATGAAGACCTAATAAAAACACCAACATAAAACATCCAAATAAATAATTTGGTTTTTATTTTTTAAACCTATTTTAAACACTGGTATTTCAGCAATAATAAAAGAGTCTATCCGGCCCAAGTACAAGACTATGAAACATCATCCATCAATCACTAGCACTTTTCAGGCCATTATGGTGAGATATGGCATACTTTTCAGAATACAAAGTGACTGTAGGACTAGGTCTTATTTGCCAGTGAGAGACCACTTCTTACAAACTGAGAAAAAAAGCAACATGGAGACTCCAGAGCTACTAATGAATAACTCATTTAACATGTAAGCTTTTACCAAAGATGAAGAATCCTTTAGATCCTGCATCTTTGATAAACTCTGATAAATAACATGGAGTATTCATACTGAGTAACACCTTATATGCTGAGGAGCTAGAAAACCAGTATATTGTGCAAAATCACTACTCAAACTGAATTTGATTTTTAAAACAATACTGTACCACAAGACATTTACAAAATCTAACTCTACACTTGCAATTTTTGAATACTATGTTTCAGAGCTATCTGATACAAACATACTTTGTAAGCATAGCAGAAATAGAACAACGATGAAGCATCTATAAAATATTTAATAATCTGAGAACTACGGAATGTTAACAGATTGCATGCAATTATTTACCTATACCATTCCACATCATCCCTGAAGATACTGTCTGGAAAAGACTACAACTGGGCTCGATCCAAAAACTTTATTCATTTCCAGAAGGGAGGTAGAGGTGGAGGGGTGGCACTGCATGTAATAGAAGGGTTAGACTGTATGGAGCTCACAGAGGGCAATGGCACAATTGAGAGCTTCTGGGTAAGAAACAAGGGCAAACAATGTGGATGTCATGGTGGGAGTATGTTATAGACGTTCCAGCCAGGATGATGACGCTGATGAATTATTCTTTGAGGAACTAAGTGGCACTTCGAAGTCAACAGCCCTTGTCCTAAAAGGGACTTCAGCTTGTCAGAAATTAACTGGGAGCATGACACAACTACTACAATCCAGGCCAGAAGCCTCCTAAAAAACCTGAATGACAACTTTATGGAACAGATCCTAAGGGAGCCAACTTGGAAAGATGTCTTCCTTGATCTGCTGCTTGTCAACAGAGTGGATCTCATGAAAGAAATGGAGATGAGTGGCCAGCTTGGCCACAGAGACAGGAAGAAGAGTGCCAGCAAAACCTCCACTCTGGTCATGAGGAGAGCAGCGTGACATGTCCCATGATACTATCCATTGTAAAATTCCCCACCCCAGGGCAGGTACAAGGCATTCTCACCTGAGTTTGAAGTGTGTAATAATTCACACTTCTCCCAGCCCCAGGGGATCAAGACCATCACTTCAACAGGACTGTGACCACCACTTCAACCAAGTGACACGGAAGTTGCAACTATGAAGTTTCATCACTGGATCCAGTGGGTGGTGACTTTATATCTTAGGACCCTTGTCCTTTCTCTTTCTCTCCCTTATACATTTCCTTAAATGTTATTTTTATACTTTAATATTGCTGTATTACTAAAGATGATAACACCCAAACAGCAACATACCTATTTACCTTTAAAAGAAAATTGTTCTAAAATAAATCATACATATATATGTTTACAAAGATCAATTATTCAGCGTTGTTTCACTCTAATCTACCTCAAGGGATTTATTAACAGAACCTGGGTTACCCTACCCTCCTGGGGTGGGTCACAAGAGATCTGTCGCTTCAGCTGGATCCCTAAAAATCTATGAGCCCTGTTGGGATTCATCCAAGAATCCTCAAAGAGCTAGCTGATATATCTTTACAAAACCTCTCAGTGATTTTTGAGATGTCTGGGAATTCCAGAGAAGTCCCATCTGACTGGAAGCTGGCAAACATTGTCCCAATTTTCAAGAAGGGCAATAAGGAGGACCCTGAAAACTACAGGTCTGTCAGTCTCACTTCAGTGCCTGGTAAAGTTATGGAGAAGATTATTCTGAGAAGTACTGAAAAACACCTGAAAGCCAACACAATCATCAAAGCCAGTATGGCTTCACAAGTGGAAAGTCTTGCTTATCCAGCGCCAACCTGATTTTCTTTTATGACAAGTCAACCCACCCAGTTGATTAAGCAAAGCCAGTTGCTATACTCTTTTTTGGATTTCAGTAAACTTTTCATATTGTCTCTCACCGTACTCTTCTAGAGAAAATGTCCAGATAAACACAAAATTTACAAATAAACACATCATGTTTATTTGTGGGTGAGCAATGGGCTCACAGCTCAAGAAAAGAGGATAATAGCAAATGAGGTAACAACAGACTATCAACCTGTCACTAAGGGGGCTCCACAGGGCTCCATCTCAGGCCCTGTGCTCTTCAATATCTTCATACATTACTTCCACACAGGAATAGAAGAGATACTCCGCAAGCTTGCAGATGACACACAACTAGGAGGAGCTGTTGACTCCCTTGAAGGCAGGAAGGGCCTGCAGAGGGACTGCAACAATGAGAGGATTGGGAAATAACCAACCATATGAAATTCAACAAAGGAAAGTGCTGGATTCTGCACCTGGGATGAGGCAATCCCACATGCATGAACAGACTGGGGAATGAGATGCTGGAAAGCAGTACCACAGCAAGGGACCTGAGGGTCCTGGTCAATGGCAAGTTGAATATGTCAGCAGTGCCCTGGCAGCCAGGGCCAACCCTGTCCTGAGGGGGCATCAGGCAAGGAATCACCAGCTGGCCAAGGGAGGGGATTGTCCTGCTCTGCTCTGCACTGGGGCGGCCTCACCTTAGATATTGGGCAGTTTAGTGGGCAGTTTGGGGCACTGCAATATAAGAAAGATATTAGAGAGCATCCAAAGAAGAACTGCAAAGATGGCAAGGGACCTTGAGGGGAAGTCATACCCCTCAAGTGGCTGAGGTCACTTGGTCTGTTCAGCCTGGAGAAGAGGAGGCTGAGGAGAGAACTCATCACAGTGTTGACTGTGAGAGGAGCAGGAGAGGCATTCTTCATTCTCTGGTGACCCATGACAAAAGTCAAGAGAATGGCCTGAAGCTGGTAGAAAGAGGTTCTTCACCCAGAGGAGGGTTGGGCACTGAACAGCCTCCACAGAGAAGCAGGCACAGCACCCAGCCTGACAGAGTTCAGAAGTTTTTGGACAAAATTGCTGAGCACATGGTTTGACTCTTGGGGATGGTCCTGTGCAGGGATAAGAGTTGGAGTCAATGATCCTTGTGGGTCCCTTCCAACTCGGTATATTCTCTGATTCTGAGTAGTAAAACTGGAACCAATATTGATATAAATTATAGTATTCAAGTCTGTATTTGAAGGGCTGGTCCTATTAGCTATATGTAACAAAGGATGCTCAAA
Organism: Campylorhamphus procurvoides; assembly: GCA_013396655.1. Taxonomy (NCBI): domain Eukaryota; kingdom Metazoa; phylum Chordata; class Aves; order Passeriformes; family Dendrocolaptidae; genus Campylorhamphus; species Campylorhamphus procurvoides. The sequence goes on along the minus strand of WBMV01001084.1, from coordinate 211,574 downwards.
TTAGTGTAGGATAGACATTCCGATTTATTATTTTTTTGAAATAAATGCATATCTCAATATCCTTCTTCAGACATTGAGCTTGCATTTGGTAACACTTCATGTACGGCCTAATGTGCCAGCCTAAGCACGCTATGTGCATCACTGGTTTTAAGAATTGCATCAAATGTCAGATTCTTGTTTAGAGGTCTAAAGAAAGAGCTGAAAGTAATTGGGAGGAGGGTAAAACCAAGCCTGCAAGGTTTTCAGGTACAGGCTTTGGGTCAAACAGCATTTTCTGTATCAAAGTTCCCTAGTACAGGCACACAGCATGATACTGTCCACATCACAAGACAGTCTCCTACACAAGAGATGCCCCTCAAAACTAGATCTCTAAAAACCAGCAGTATTTTTATTGAAAGGAGTAATGAAAATTGTATTTCAGCCAGGTTTGGAGGCTAGAAATAACGCATCAGCTACTATAGCAAAAAAAGTAACTACAAAAATAAAAGAAAACTGTGCACTTCGGTGTGCTAAATGAAACTTAAGTCTATCTTTCCTATTTTTCCTGCAGTGCTTAATAGCATTTTAATAGCTACCATAGGTAACATATACCACATTTTTATGTATGTACTTACCTATATGCATACTGAAAAGAATGTAGTCACAACTGTAACTTAACATTATTGCCTTCCTTAGAGGCTCAACCCATGCTATTCCATAGCCTCCCTATGTACAATTTCACACCTGCCTTTCAGGCTTGGCTTTCAGTTCTCAGTACACTGATTCTTCTATGCCTCCCTTTAGCTGTGTGGGTGAATATTAGATTTTTTTTTATGCTGGCACATTTAAATTGTGGGGAACCATCATCCTAGAATTAGTGCATTACAGATGGAGGGAAATGTTTCTGAGTTTACATTTCTGGTCTTACACAAATATACACAAAAAACCAGAGATACACCATTTTCGTGCTGATTAACAACCTTCCTCTCTTGTAACTCTGCACATCTTGAGCTGTTTAACTATTACCCATGTTTCTAGCCCACAGATCATCCCAATAATTTCAAAACATTGCCAGTAAACACAATACAGAGATTCAGCACCAACTTGGTTTGCATCAAAAATAAGTATGGTTAAGACTTCATGCAATACCAGTTTTGCTATGTATGAGTTTCTGCAAAGGCTTACACAGCTCAGCATAATTTTTATTGCTGAAATAAAACAGAGGTATTATCAAGGTTTTGCCATTACCCACCCCTGTCTCAATTCTACCCTACTAACACGTTTAAAAAATCATGCATTCTCCTCTTGTATTACCATGATTTAATAGGCAAACATTCAATCTGCTACAGCTTCCTGAAAATAACTATTGGGAATTGAAAGGTACAAACCTATTAATTTTTGTTAAATTTGTTAAACATCTTCATTTGATAAATACCTTCCTATTTCTCTCCTTAAAAATAATGCTTTATCAGAAGTTGGGGGTTTTTGACTTTTTTTTTTAAAGAATGTTGAATACTTTACAAATGCAAGCATTAATTCTGTACTTTTTCAGAGAAGTGTTTTGAGGAAGAGAGTGCTCATAAAGACAAGGGAGAGAAAGGGTAGAACAATAGTGTTATGTTTAATACTGACTGAAGAATCGCAACACTTAGTACACCTTGCTCTAAGGGGCACATCAAAACACACCATACTAAGCTGATACGCACCTCTTTGTTCTTTGGAAATCTTAGAAATGACCACTGGAATATTATGCTCTGCTCCACCCTGAAAATAGAATGAATGACAATCTCGTCAGTCATTAAAAATATTTTTTTTGCTTAAAATTATATTTTACCCATTCTCTAAATGCAGTTCTCAGAGAGACTGAGAAAACTCTCATCTGCATTTCTTTTTTTCTTTTTTAATGAATATTTGATTGTGGTTAATTCTATACTGCCTCTCCTAAAGACATTTTCAGTTACCATTATCAACTCAGGAAGTGAATTCAAACTCTATATAACTTGAAGAAAAAGGACATCAGTATATCTGAATTCTTGAGAGCTTAATGTATGAAATCGTATTCTCCCAAAGCAGAATGGCCATGCCCTTACAATGGCAACCATGCTGTGACCACTTAGTTTTCATGCTGGCAAGAAACAGGTAAACAAAAGCGCAAGAAAGAAGGTTTAGACTTTTCATCTCAAAAGCAACCTTTATTTGATTCTGTCTCTGTCACACAAGCACAAAGAGTGAGGAAAGCAGTGGCATAAGTAACAAAGAAACATTAAGAGAGAGAACAGTAGGTGTTCACTAAATGTGGAGAAATAAAGGAAAGCTGGACAATAATTCAACAGTTTGACAAAAATTCAATGCTGTTGCTTCATTCAGTTTATCCTGTTGGGCCTGAAAACATTTGTGGTTCCTAAGAATAAAGTAATAAAAGTAAGTCTTAAATAAAAAGGAAATTCAAAGGAAGGAAAGGCAAATATACACAGGGACACAAATGTTTTTCCTTTACAGAGAGCATCAAAGTATAAACCTGAATGCAACCTCTAAAAATTCAAGTCATCAGAAACTACAGTCTGCCACAGTGTTATTTTGCCTAGGAATGCTGCTCTTCTGTTCAGTAGCTGAATTTTACTTTGGAAACAACAGCTTTCTAAGGTGCAGGCATCCAGTGTCAAGGTATAGAAAGGACTGACACAGGCATTTTGATGGTCTAAAGAACAGCACATATCCCTTCTTCATACAACAGTGGCAATTATTTCACCAATTATTTGAAAGTGAACAGACTCTTGTACTCATCTCCTGTTTCTGTCATGGAATAAGGATTAATCTCCGGTGAAACTGTAGAATTTTAAATAGGATTAATGTTCTTTCTGCTAGTGGCTAGCAATGCAAATGATCCTGAAAACATGGAGTTAATAGATATCTCAGTAATATTACAATTATACATCTACAGGAAAAGTTCTACTGGTATTGCCTGCAATGAGTGTTGATAAGCACAGAATGTATCCGTATTTGCAGTATACACTATTCACTCAACAAAGACCAGAGGTTACCTTCTTTTCAGTCAGGCTGAGAAGTATTCAGATTCATTAGACTGTAGTAATATAGCTTATTGAGTAACTTTAAGTTTTCACCAGAGAAACAGCAACAGTAAAAGTTTGCTTTGTTGAAGATAATCAGCTCAAGCTCACTAAATTTAGAAAATTTAACCTATACACTCCACGTTTTTTTTGTCACATACACATTTAATTTCTTCCAAATTTTTCAAACAGAGGAATAATTGTGACATTCTCTTCCTAAGCTTCCAGTGTTACACAGATGTTGCACTATCCAGGGTATTTAAAGCCCAGCAAAGAAGTGTCGGGTTTAAAGCTCAGAATAGCTAACATGGGTCCTTTTTACTCAGTGAAATAGCCTTCCTCCTTAGATTCATCTCTCTACTAAAGAGGGGAATTACTGTTATTACTAAGCTAGCTCGCTATGCACACAACATGATTATTTCTGTCTCATTTTATTACTTCTACCTAAATCCATTTACACTGCAAATTTAAAGAAGCTTTGAGTAATGTTCTACTGAAGAAAATTCCCTCTTCTCACTGCATCACAGTCTGACCAGTATGAAGGCTTTTTAAATTAGTCATAGGAGGTATTGGCTGCTATCATAAAAAACAAAACTCAAAAGGGGAAACAGAAAATAGCTAGCCACGCATGTATACCCCATCACTGTTAGCAATTCTTAACAGGATGTATATACTCTGCCAACATCTTGTTGAATACTACTACATATTGACACTGCAGCCTTGCACCCTGCATTCTCCATTCTGCTCTGTCCTGAGAAGGAAAAAGAATATGCATGTCTAAATTCTGGTTTTATAGACTTAGGAGATACTCCTCTGAAGAAACCTCTGGGAACAGAGGCAACTTTTCCATTGCTTTAAGTTTTCCCTCCCTCTAGTATGGACATTTAGTTATAATCTCAGACAAGAGAAGGGACAAAAATACATCACGTAATGGTGTTCAAGACTCAATAGCTCAGACTTCTACCAGAACCTAACATCGATCTTTCTCACATAAATTTTGTCATTTTTCCTTAACTGGGAAAGGATACAGGTGGAATAATGGTAGCTGCCCACCTGTGGAGGTGGTCCTTCTAGAAAAGGCAGAGGAAGCTCTAATCACTGGCAGCTGTTTGAAGCTCACTGTCCTGGATGTTGGCCACTACTGGTGAGAGGTCACTCACACCTCCTTTCAAATGTCACATGACACACTCCTAAAGATTTTTTTCTTATCCCAGTTTTTCTGTGTGAAGGGTTTTTTTTTTGCAGAAGATTTTATTATATGAAAAATAGACCAGCTGAAACTAGCATACTTTTATTGACAAAGTTTTGGGGTTTTTTGTCTATCTCTAAGTATAATAACAAAATCACAGTTTTTTTTTCCAAGAAGGGAGAGTTTATAAAAAATTAGACCAATTGTTGGACTTTACTGTCATTAGACAATGTATGGGATGTTTTTACTTCATACTAAAGGGCAACACTTCCACTAACAAAAATAGCTTTAAGGTCTATGGCCTCAGATTTTTTTTTGACTAAAAAACTGACACACTGAAAAGTCAAATTAAATCTCAGTAGATCTGTGATGCTGTTAATAATTTTAAATGAATGATCAAAACAGAGACAGGAAAATGGCACTGTATTGAGTCCTGGTAGCCAGACTGTAACAGGAAACTTTCATTTGTTTAATAAATATCAATTTTGTTGCCTATTCCTGCAAGAAATTCTACACTTCAGTTATTGAAAAGTATTATATTCTTTCAGAAGTCATACACTTAGCAGCATCTTTTGTTAAAGCTCCACATCTCTAACTTGTCAGAGATATGATAAATTACTGAAATACTACACCACACTTACCAAATACTACATCTTCCTCCATGGCTATTCCTTCACACACAAATGTTTATCAAGAGGCTTCAGAAATGAGAAAATAATTCCTTCAAAAGACTGCAAAATAGATCAGTTCTGCTTATTTGTTTTAGATTTTGTTGGCTTCCAACTGCTTGTTAATTGTTCTTTGTGAGAATGTAATAAAGGGATCTGGCAAAGAAGTTCCACATTACTGAGTTTTTTGAAAATAAATAATTTTAAAGTCATAAATCATACTGCCTTATACACACTGACAAAATATCCCGGACCATAGAATTCAACTCACCATTTTCATTACCTCATCTATGCCATTCAAGTAAGTTTGAATTTTCTTTGTTAAAAAGAGATCTCTTCTATATTTAATCACATTTTTGAAGGGATTTCATCACCCGACTGTTATTCCAAAAATTAAAAATTGTCTATTCACACCTGAATTCATATATCTTCACCTTTCCACTTAGATTAATTTTGATCAAATCATCTACGAAATAAAATAATCTTAGAAAATTGATATCTTGCTCTGAAAATTTAAGAGTATCTTGCTCCACTAATTTAGAAAGACCATTGCACATTCATTGCAATGATATTTTATTTCATACAATGTACATAATACTTAAATAATGTGATCTAGAAACTGTCAGCAATTTGAATTCTAAGTGATAACCCACTGTAATGCATAAGTAAAAATCAAGTTTAGTGACTGCAGAGATTTGCTCTCCAAACATCAAAAGTGCTCACTGTAACCCATTATTTCTTAATACCAGCTAAATAAAAGCTCATTTACCCATACACTTGATTTTACACTGACATACTGTAGAGGTTTGGTTTACCTTCCTGGTAACTAAGGTCATAACTAAGGAAGTATTCCATCTCATTTCTTTACGTAAGCAAAGATATAAAGAGGGGAGTCGGAAGTCAGTGGGGCATCCTTCTTCCAGGAGGGATGGAGGGCAGAGAAACTCCCTGCGGTCGCTCCGCTGTGGGAGTGGGCCGAGGCGCGGATCTGCTAATTAGCCAGTTGGGAGGAAGTGGTCCTGAGATTCGGGAACAACAATTTTTTGGATAAGAGGGAAGTGAAAACTTGTTTTCTTGTTTTTCCCTCTCTCTCTCTCTCTATATATATATATATATATATAAAACCGCTTTAGTCCTGCTGAAGTTTGGGTTCGTGGGTTTTTTTTTTCCCCTCTCTTTCCCTCCCCCTCCCCTCTCTGTGGCCGGGAGGGATCTTGGGGCCTCTGTCCCAGGCCCTTTGGGCTCTTGGCATTTGGCCACTTTCAACCAGTCACATATACATTACTACATCTCATTATTCAGGGAGCTGTAGTTATACTGATACTGGAGGTGCTGTTGACCAAACTGATGAGAAACTTTGGTGACAAAAGAGCAATTATTTCTCCGTGAATAGAGGTCTTCGTGGGTCAACATGATAACAGCAAGCATACCAAGACATATTTAAAAATTAATATTTCTAGTCAGCAATATTCTTATCAATGACAACACAAATGCACATTAATTCTTCTTTTGAGTCACTTATAAGGTCAGTACTAGCAGCTATTCACAACAAAATCTATCCTTTCCCTATATATGCTTAATTTAAGCATCTCACATTCATGTGAAGTACCCTTCGTTTTCCACACTGCTATCTTGGGACTGAGGGCTGCTGTGCTTAGAAGATAAAATTAATAGTGTTTTGCCTATGTTCAGATTCAAAGCTAACGTATGGTTTTCAAAATCATACATTAGGATGACAAAAATTATTAACCCTCCCTCCCTCTTTCAAAAAGCATCACCTACACTTACATATGTTCTTGAATCTTGCTGAATAAAGGAAAAACATGGTAAGTTGTTGCTTTTGAGAAACAATAACACTTTCTGTCCTAGTAATGAATTGCAGTGAATTAATGTGGTATTCTTTGCACGAGAATTGATGATGAACTTATTGGCTGTTTCATGAGCCTGCTGCTGTAATTATGCATTTATTAATAGGCATTTAAATTAGAGTGCTGTTGAACAAAAATACAGTCTGTGCAGCTGAAAACACTTCTCAACTCTTGTATCAAACCTTACTACCATGTTGGTCAGCTTGAACCTTAAGAGAATCATCATTCCATTGGCTTCCACCACATAGGGTGGTGTAGTTGCTGGTTGCCTGCTGTGACACAGTATCCAACATAATATGTTTGCACTGATTTCTAGTCCTCTAAAATACAGTTTGTCCTAACTAAAGGTAACATTGGCTATAGACAAAGACACCTTTTGTGTAACATGGAATACTAGAAAAAAAAAAATCATCCTACCTTTATACTTAATCCAAATCCTCCTACAGTTTGTCTTCTAATTGTTACTGTTCTTTCCTGGGGTGAAAAGAAAAACACAACCAAAACCAAGTTCTGTTAGATTCAATGTTTTCTGCCAGAACAACTACATTCACACTTCAATAATCTGTTTTGGTGCTTCCATCCTACATTGATTTTTCTTGCTTTAATGAAGTTCTGAGTTTCCGAATGCAGAAATCCCATGAAACCTATGCTGCAGATGAAAAAAGACAAAATCTGGAAGAATAGCAGAGGTTCTGTCTCAAATAAAAAAAAATCACTTGTTCAATTCACACCGTACTAGCAAGTAGTGCAAGGCACTAAGAACCTAACTATAGGGTTTGACAGTTAGGGCACAACACATGGATTTCAGAGTCTTAACCTCGACTAGTCCTAAATTGGTCCCATGTGCAGGTTGAACACTACACGTGGAAGTACTTGCATTGCACTCCTGCAGTGCATTTTCCAATTGAGTTTCACACAAAAGGAATACAGCTTGTGTACTCCAAGATCATTCAGTGATGTGAACTAAAACATAAGTGCATATGTTGCATAAATTCCTTTCAAAATAGTCCTGTTCCAAATTAAACAAACAAATGAACCCCACAAAAAACTCCAAACAAACAAAACCCCAAACAACAACAAAAAACCCCCAAACCAAACCAAAAAAAAGCCCCACAAACTAATACAAAGACAGTCACTGTTGAACTCAGAGCAATGGTTTAAAAATCATACCCAATAATCTAGACACTGTTGTTACAGACAGAATTAAAAGCAACCCATTTTTTCCTTTATTTTTGTCTTAAAATTTGTGCTGCAAAAACTGTAGGCTAGTATCTGTCTCAGATATGACCATTTACAAAACAGACTTTTTTTTTCCTAGTCTATCTTGTTGAATTTATTCCCAAAGATCATTTAGAATTAGACAATTTAAGCAGATATATGTTAGCAGATACATGTCAGGATACAAAATATACAGATTATACAAAATTTTGATGTCCTCTAAATGTGGCCTAGATTTTATACTCATTTAATTACATATATATTGCATAGCAAAATGTCTTAATTATATATTGCTTATTTCAGCACAATCAGTAGAGATTGCCATTGTCAGTCAGATTTGAATAAATCATGAGAGACATAACAGCAACAGAGAACATGAAAAACATGAAAAACAGAGATACTTTTTCTTTACTTCATATATAGAAAGGAAAATAAATGTTTTAGGGTTACAACATAAGAGTTTTGGAAAACAGTTACTGCAGAATTTGGGGAAAATAAAGGCACTTTCTTTATTTTTTTCATATTTGGGACAAATATGAATTGTGTAACTGCAGAAAGAGCAAGTATAAATTAGTCCAATGTTTTGGACAGAAGCACCAAATGGATTGCCTAAACGAGACTCGCCATTTGTTCATTTAGGCTAATGCTTGCCAAGTGTAGAATACTTGTAAATGTTTATGCTAAGAAAGAGGTATACAATCAGGCCACAAATTGCCTTACCATACCTTTTGTCTGCCATGAGGTTTCAGATGCAGGGAATGCTGCAGACAATTTATTTAGGAAAAAACAATATATGCCACAGTCTTATGTGCAGTCTAAGCTAAGTTTACACAAATGAAAATGAAAGAGTCAGCTGTGGCTCTGCTGGGAGTTGTATTTTTCCTTTTCAGCTCATTTCCACCTCCAGTTTGTGTTGAACATGTGGTTAAGAAGAGAAGCTTGGTATGTACACTCCAGTCAATAAAGTCTAGTATCTTTTGTTATACATGCTCAAATCAAATAAAAAATACTTGTGCTAACCAAGATGATGTTGAAAAATAGCAACCTTTCAATAAACTGACTTGATAGGGTTAACATTAACTATGAATAGAGAACAACACACTATAGAATTAAATTTCAAACAAAGTAGTATGCTCAGTGAAAAACATAAATTGTAGCTCATGATATGTCAGTAGTCACTGTAAATAGTGGCAGCTGAGCGTATTATAAGTTAAAGCTATGATTTTGAAAAACCCAATAGAAAGCTATCCTGCAGAATACTTTTTGTCCTTGTCATCTTTCTTAGCCCAACACACACATAAATGCCCATAACAAAGAGTCAATAAAATATACCTTTTGGTTTTCACTCAAGGAAAGGCAGGCTTAAGCTAGTCCTGAAAAGATCTGATCTGAGCTCTTTTGTGAGTTTACCAGTGCTGTCTGAGAGGAAACTAGAAACATTTTACAATGGAGCAGCATTATCTTTTTTAAGTGAAAGAAACGCATACTTCAGGAATACTTTGCTAGCATAGCAGATTACTAAATAGGCAATATTTTGCTTAAGTTAGAAAAGAAAACAGAAAAAAAATCAAGAAACTGTAATTTTCCAGCATAACGTAATTGATCAGGTTTTGTTTAGCACATTTTCTAGTTTTTTTTCTATCTCCATTTAAAGTTGATATTAAATATTTCAAGACTAGATATTTACTGAAATGAATTCACTTCAAAAACATACTGCAAACTAGAGCCACTTAAGTGATGTACTATGTTTAATGAAGGTACTGTATTGTATTTAACCTGGGCTAATTAAAAACACTTCTCAGTCTTACAATAGGAAATAGTACTTGGATGTATCTTGAGTGTAATGACTTACATATTCTTTACAGTATCATGGGTAAAAATAAACATGTAAGTGATCTTCAAAAATATAAATCAGAATTACATACAGGTTACATATTTCATTAGTAAAACATCGATAACTCCCTACTCTGCAATTCCAAACCTCACATAAAGCTTAGATTGAAACAGCTTTTCCAGAAAAAAGCATCACACATTTCATACACCAGAATTTTGGATTAGAATCAAGCCCCAGTCCTGATCAGCTTTCCTCACCTCCCCCCATAAGTTTATAAAGAAAAATTACAGGCATCATCAACCCACTGTTATCCACCATCCCTTCTAAAACTGAGCCACTGGCCATTGCATGTTATCTTTTGTAATCACTAAAGGAAAATAAACACATTCAATTCAGGTGAGTCAAAGTAGGTGCCCAAGTTGGATGTTAATCACCTTCACTGTGTATAGAGGCAGGATGCCAAATTTGACTTAGGAAATATGATCCATCCATTTAGAATTGCAAAGTTGAATTAAGTATTTTGATGGTAGATACCAGCTTTGAAACGTGTTGCCAGAAAACTCCTTTATTCAAGCAAGTTTTACTTTGTGACTTGCATATGACTTTTTTTATGTGACTCTCAAAAAACGCAAACCAAGCTTAATTTTCAGTTCCATTCTCAACCCAGGTGAACCGAATAAACCTTGTCTGCAAAGCACGATATTGTAATGTAAAAAATATTTTTATTATAATGATTAATACAATAAAGAAGCTTAACTGGCAAACTGGAGCAAATGATTTTGTTCTCATGCCTTCAATTAGCATTTCAAATTAACAATAACAATAATAAAATGCTTTTCTCTGGTCCAACAGCTTTCAGTTCTTAAAATTCATTCATTAAAAAAATATGGCAGCAGCTCTGGAAGGCAACACATTTTGTACCAGTAAAGAAGTGTTCTAAGTGTCCTCATTGACCATTTATGTTGTTTCAGTTTAAAGATACTGATGTTTCATTGATTACAATTATCTGATTATAATAAAACCTTACTCAAAACCTGTGTCAGCTATAGATTTCTCTATTAGCATTTTTCTTAGTTGTGCTTTCCCTTCTTTTTGCACAGCATGGTATTCTGTGATTGAATTTGCAGTGGTATTGCAAATTCCAAAAGCAGTTTCCTCTCCAAGCTTACAAAATAATACTTGGTTCAGATGAAAACCAGCTTATTTCAGTGTCAAGACTGCAAAAAGTGTACTCAGACCTTATAATTCCATTATCCCATTTGTTATCTGCATTATACCAAACAGAGGGAAAGCTAGAGCTTCTAGGATCCTTAAACACAAGATTCAGAGCCGTGTTTTAGCTGTTTCCTGGAACAGAACAAAATTAGTTATCATTTTATTGAAAATCACAAAGCTGCTGCCATCCTGTCAGCATTTTCCATGCCTTTAACTCAGAAAATTCCTCATCCACACATATGTTCGTTGACTGGAAAGGACAGCTAAGAGTTTTGCCAAAAAAAAACCCCAACAACAATAACAAAAAAAAACAAACCAACAAAAAACCAAACCACATCTTTCTCAGAGTTATGTAGTGAAATAGAAACAGTGGGGTTTAGGATTTCATTAAAGAGCTATTAACATTTCTCCCTATAATCTCTATGATCTTGAGAAAGCAAACATCATCTTAAGTGAGATCATAAGTAAAGAATGACCATGTGAGCATAGAGCAATAGTAAATAGTGAGGAAAAGGAAAACACAGAATCCTATGTAATCATTAACTATTTACATCTAGTCAAGTGTTAATGTTATTTTTAACAGTTAAATCTTAGAGCAGATCAAAGTTTCAAATATTTTATATTGACTGCTATGTGATGTCAAAGAAAGTTTATAACTGTTTAACTCACCCTTAGAAATAATGATCATTAACTAACCCTTTCAAATTATTTATCCTGTATAATATAAAGCAGTCATCTAATCTGATATAATAATCTTTATGAAAACAGTCAAGTAAACATTTAACAAAAGGATGAATAAAACTTTAAAACTATTCATAAAACTGAATTAACAGCATGTGAAACTGAAATATACCATTACTCCACCTTTTCCCTAGAATATAAATTTTATATTTTCATTTAGGGACACTGGTGTTCCGGTGTGTGGTTATTCATGCAGTGTCTGGCTATTCATCTTACAAGAGTAAAGGTATGAAGAATTAATTTGTCTAGGTCTAGACAGAAAACAAGACCTCTCTTTTCACAGTGGCTAGAACAGACACCAAGGTATTATACATATGGAATAGAATAATAAAAAGATGAATGGCTGCAGCACAAAGTAGTAGGTAAGAAAACAGGAACGTACATGGAGAGGAATTTACAATAGCACAGTAACATGGAAAAATGTAGATGGGGAAAAAAGGAGGAAAATGTTAGAACATAAATTTTAAAATGTAATATTATAAAGATAAAATCAATACATCGTCAGCAACTTCATAGATCAACCTGTTAACATTTGATGCCATAATATCTTCAAGGCCATGCTCTTATATAGTCTACCAGTAGTAATTCCATTCCTTTTTGAAATAGGAAAACATCATGAGATTTTTTTTTTCTTTCATTTAATTATTGCAAATATTTTCATGATTTTATATCCTCTTTTTTGTAATGTTTTGCTCTTTCTTACTGACATTTATTTGTATTAATTTACATGAGCAGTCAAGCTTTATACTCATTCAGAGTGTAAAGGACACAGGTCAGTCACATTTCCAATTTGAATTAATAATGTTAACAAGGGTTAACTTCCATCATGTGACATTTGAAGTTTGTCTTATCATTTCAGTTCCTCATGCAACTGGAGAAGGTTGGCAGTAAGGGATGGCAGCAGAATGACTGGTCAGCTGGAAATCCCTCTTCCTCTGCAGCTGTGGTGGAGACTGAGGATGGTAAACACAGTGTCATGTAGGCTGTTAACACTGATGGCTGGCATAAGCAAAAGCACCCAACCCTTTGCTTGTTTTCACTTCAAAATCTTTCCAGTCCTGCAGCTATACTTAAAAGCTGAAGCATTCACCTAAATAGCTACTCATCAAATTTATGCTCCTATGAATTATTTATTTCAGAAGTAGTGACTTTCTTAATATAGAAATAAAAGATGAAGAAACAAAAACATAAACCTGAAGACAGTATGGATCTGAACTCACTCAAGATAAAGTTATTGTTCTCTTTCAAATTTGGCATTATAAATGGCCATTTGAACCTCAGTTGATTGTTATGCTTTTTACTTCTACGTACCTGCAGAAAAATAAGCTGCCTTAGGCTTTCCCTAAATAATCGTATTTACATCTGCCAGCTTGTCACTTTAAAGCTGCCCAGACTGGCAGGAAAAAAAAAAAAGTTACCCCCATCTGATAGATATTTGACGACTTCTGTGAAAAAATGGATTCACTCCACTGAATAGCTGACAGATACCAGCATGACAAAAAAAAAAAAACAAAAAAAAAACCGAAACCCAAAGATTCTTTCTGGTAGCTTTGTGAGGGTAATAAGAATGGAAAGTGCTTGAAAGGTGACCTATCTGTCCACATATTTGCAATTCTTTCCAAGACAAGGAGTTTCATTTTGGCATTGTTTATAATATTCAACCACACATCAGAATCAAAATTGTAAATAAAGACAATACAGAAAATAAATGAAAACCATTATGTACTATTTTAAGCTTTTCACTTGTTTCTTCTATTTCTAGTCATTAAAATTGCTAATGTTAATTGCAGTTCTTTTATCAACACCAAAATATATGAAGATATATAATTTACAAAAGAGAATGATCCAATATAATAGATAAAAAATTAGCTGTCAGAAAGTCTCAAAAAATTAAATATGCAAGCAAGAAAATGTAATAACTTCATATGACTGCCCAGGCAAGTCAAAGTTAAGTGATATGTTCTGAATTTAAATTTATACTTAAAAAAAAATTAATTCCTTTATTATTTAAATAGAAAAAAAAATCAAGAAAACCATTTTATTGTGCAAAATTTGTAACTTAAAAGAACCTTTCTTATGACAAAATTTAAAAAGAAAATTAACAAATCTCTAATAACTCTTTTTTTAAATACTTCATGGGCTTTGTATGGATTTATAAATCTTTGAACACAGTTGATTTCTCAATAGCAAAAGGACAGCTTTAAAAGTGAGATATCATATGTCCTTATCTTTACAATAAAAAGAACAACTCTGTGATTAACGATGTCAGAAAACAGATCTGGCTATGGTGCAACAATTTCAGTGTTACTTTCTGATCTTGGAAAAGGTATTTATTGATGTGTTTTTCTCTATTGAAAACCAATTACAATTCATAGGCTATATTCAGACACATTTGTATCAACCTCAGTTAAATCCTTGGACAAATGAATGGTATTCTGAGAGTTGTTGTTCTACCGATTCATAAAAAATGTGCATTCACATTTTATAAGTATTGAATTCTGAATGATCTTCACACCAATTTCCCCCAAAGACTGTTAATTATTAAAAGGCAAAAAAAATCAAACCAGTAAAAGTAATTAATAATGTTTAATTAAATAATACATTACTACACAGCAGCAGAGAAATGTGACTCATCCCTATGTTATTCTCAGGTGAGTTAGCAGTATTTTGTAAAATCTATGACCCTTTACCAGAACCTTTAAGATAATTTTGTAAAAATGCAAACTGATCTGGTAGCTGAAGTTAACAATTTGCCAGCTGCCCACATTTTATTTTCATTCTTTTAGAAAAATAGTAGCTGACTCAAATCATCCATCCTGTTAGATGGTACAGTGTTTTGCCCTTAATTTTCAGATCTCACATACGTAGGATCCATGTGTAGAAAAATTTCTGAGTACAATTAGCAAACAAATAGAATTTATTAAAGAAAAGAAAAAAAAGAATCCATGGCTCCGTAGACAGATAAACTACTCATCTTGATAAAGCACAATAATCCTTCTAGTTAAACTTCAGATGCTCATGAAAGGTGATAGAAATTGTGATGATCAAAATAAAAATACTGATTCTGGAATTCCAAAGATTAAAACTATACCTAGGACTAAATCTACTGAAGAGTCATATTTCAGATATGACATGCCACACCTTAGGCAACCATAATCATCATAATTTTCACCAAAACATTAGGCTGTGTTAGTCTAGGCTATTGACATGTATGCCTAAAAGGACTTGAAATTGCCTCATTGCAAAATGTTATCTGGAGCACCATAAAGTAATTTTATGAGCAGAATTCCATGTAATCAAAGAAATATGTTTAAAAGTATGTATAAAGTTCTTCCATACTCTTTCCATAAAGTTCCTACATGGTTCAGCTGTTTTCAGGGCATTTCCTAACTGTTCTCTACCACAATAAACTGTCATGAAGATTTATGATGATTATATGAAAGTTATTTGCTAATAATACCAGAATTATGAAAAAAAAATACCTTGTGTATTCAGTCCCTTAGGGGAGAAAAAGGTGCACCTGACTGGACAGACACCAGTGGTATCTTCCAGTTTTTCCACAGACAGATTCATGAGTATCTTCAGAACACAAGCTACTCCAACTCAGGCATATACTTCCCGCACGATAAAGCCTTTCTACAGGCAAGGATTTAATCTGGATTTGTAATGACACTGCCTTCTAGGCTTTGAGTTTCACTAAATGTTCTCATCTCACTTTTGGTCACTTGCACCAGAGTTCAAATCTACATCCGATGCCCACTAGCAGCATAATGCTGAGCCCACTGATTCTTTCTCTTGGAAATTAAGTCTTTCTTGTTCCACACATAAAGAAATCTCTTTAAAACTTATTGATGCAAATTATTGATGTAACTTATTGATGCTCAAATTTAGATCTAATCAGTGATCTATTGATGCTTTATGGAATTGCTATAGATCTAACTGCTGCAGGACTTTCATTAATGCTATCACATTTTGTTCAGCCCACTAAAGAAACAGATGCTTTATTTTTCAGTGTTTAACACTGTTTATCTTGCTTATAATCTTTTATGTTTTTTATTTTCTTACTGCAAACCCTATACAACAAAAGAAGAAACAAGGTTCCTTTGCATCAAAACCTTTAGTCTGGGAAACTAGAACTCTTTATCCAAAGGAAGTGTTCTAAATTAAGAACTAGGTCCTTATCCCGTGCACTCACATTAAACGGCACTTCATTCCTAAGAAGCCATTGACTTCATTTAGATTATTCCACAGGATACTGATCAGGATGCTGCTGGAACGCTAAGTGCCTGTTTAAAGTCTGTCCTACACAGAGGAGCATGCAAATTGATTCAGACCCAATAAACAGAAGAGATACTGTTCTGAACTAGAAACACAGTAATAGCCTTTCGTTCCATACCAGTGCAGAAGTGATAAAGAAAAATGTTATAATCAAATTATTTGAAGATTATTTATTATAACAGAATTAAAAGAACTTTTACTGTAGCTACTTGTGTGTAAAATTTAACAATACTATTGTTTCTCAGTTACAAATTTTTTTTTATTCTTTAGAGTTTATTCTCTGAGGCATTTAGTGACAGTTGCTAATGAAAATGTTTGCTTTGTAGAATTCAGGTAAAAGAAAAATAAATGTGGTCACTTATCTCGAATGACAGAATTAACAAAGCACAATCAACCAACCAAAGTAAAATATAAGAAAAACAAACAATTAAACCTAATAAACCAAGAATAAAAAGTAGGAAAATCAGCAAAAAAAAAGAAGCCTGTGGGTCTTGTCTGATTATAGGATACAATAAAAGCACATGATTTCAGATAATTTAAATTATCTGTGACAAAAAAGCAACTGTCCATGAAATGCCAATCATCCTTATCTGGAATGAACCTACTGCTACAAAACCCAGTCTTAATCCCAGAGGAAATCAGGGTAAAGTACTCAAAAGTCACTAGCCTAACAATGACACTTCCAGGAGAAAAAACTCCTCATCACCACACTAATATCAGTCAGTTAATGAGTTATGCATTCAATATGCAAATAATATGAGGGAGTTTAATAGGTGAAGCAAATAATATACTATTTTCTTCAGAGTCTTTGCAAAACTAAAGATGGCAGAACTGTAAGAGAAAGCCTTGTTGTGAAAAGGAAAAAAATTAATATGCCTTTCATGAAGACATTTAAATATCAAGTTCAGCAGGAGTAACAGATATTACAGCAGATTAATGAAAGTTGTATTTCTGAGTGATAAAATCTTTTAATAAATAATGCCAGAATGGTGTTGGTGGAATAATGGTGCCACAGTGTATGTTGCTAATTGAACTACTTTAACTTGAGCTTGAACTCATAATTTCTTTCTATCCTGGCTGCTAGATGTCTCCTATATTGAGGAACAGTACATTCTGATTGGTGAAAGGAGCATCTATATTCCACATAAAGGACACAGACCTGTATTAGTAAACTGTATTTATACAGCAGGAAACAGTCAAAAGCTAATGTCACATTTTTCATGCAAATAAACTCACACTGTTTGGAGACAGTGTAGGAAGTGTGTTCCTTCTGTTTCAGGGAATAGCTCTGAAACTTTCACCTTGAGATTTTCATAATCCTGAGACTGATTATTGGACACATTTTCCATTAATCTACCACACTGTTAGCACTGCTTCTATTCTACCAAATTACTTGTGGTTTCTGTTTTGTACTTTTTCTATTGTACTTGTATTTAGAGAAACAGGTATGTGGCAACAGCAGCAATTAAATAATAAAACAGACAGACATAATACCATTCACATAACACTTGCATAAACAAATATTAAAACACTATGCCTCACAAGATTTAACGTGAAATCCATGACAATTTTATTTAGCTCAAAGGGAGAGCAGAATGTTTATAATAGTTTCCCATAAATCTTAAAAATACCTCTACAAAACATAATTACAGTATCTATAAAAATGTCTATGGAAACAAATACCCAATGTTTTCTGTAATTTTTGTAGCTATCTTTTAATATTAAATCAAAATTTAGCATTACAATAGGACTAAAACCTACAATATTGTCCTATATAAAATTTTACAAATAATTGTCTAGAAAGATCAGTTTCTTATGCACAAGATTCAATATGATGCTTAAATAAGAAATCTGACACATTATGTAAAAACAGTAATACATAAAACACACTATTACCCTGGTCCATCTCTATTAACATGATGTGCTGGTAAAACTAGTGGCCCTCACAGCATGTGGGAAGTCTAGTGCTTTGCTACCGTAGGAAGAAACCAAAGCGACAGAAGATAGAAGATAATTCCTCTACCAGCAAAGCCTTGACACAACTATCTTACCAACTTCACAGACAATACTCTGATACCTAAGAATGCTGAGGTTCTGCAAAAAATTCCCTGCAAAATCACTGCTTGTGTCATTGCTCTGGCATTCAACGATTCCAATACGTAAGGGTGAGTGAAGAGGAACAATTCTGTACTCACACATACAACTTACTCATTGCTGCTTTTTGGATGAGTTTTGCTAATATTTACTCACAAAAATATTAAAATACATTTAGTGTTAAGAGTACAAAACGAAATACGAAACTATGGGAGTAAATGCACACATATGCATGTACACACCTGCACACATGTACACACACTATTTTTTTAATTTGCAAAGAACATCTTAAAGAAGAAATAAAAACTACTTACACCAGAATAGAAAGGCTCACCAGACACACAGATCACATCCTGCTCCTGGATCATCAAAATATCTTTGGCTAAGTGCAGTCGCACTTTGAAAGGCTCCTGGTTACCATCCTGCAGCAAACAAACCCCTGTCTTTGTCTTCAAAGGAAGGAATAAAGAAAAAAGTTTTTTAAAATTAGCAGTTTGCATTTCTAGAAGTGGTATTTTGAATCAGAATAGTTGAGAAATAGGTACAGTAACCATAAATACATTAACAAATATCTAAAACTATGTCCAGTCATCACTGTATTGTGTTTAGACTACAAGAGAACAATGCTTAAAGTAGCATATAGTTAAGACATATTTTGCAATAATAAGGTGCTATTTCACTCATGATGAATTTGTGAAACTCCTTTCAAACTGCTTCAGATCATCTATGCTCCTACTTTCCATCTTTGTATTAAATGGTGACACTTCACTTGGACATGAAGTAAAAGCTGCTGCTACACATATTACACCAATTTTGACACAGAAAGACATACAATGACACTTCAAAACTAGCCAGATGTGAGCATCACCAGCTACATGAATCAGTTGTGGGCTTTTCCTTATCTGGGAGCACAACACTGATTCACTCTTTTATGTTCCTATTCAAATGAGGATGCTGAAGTTATGAGAAAAAAAAATCAAAGAATACAACTCCTTCTAGTAACTTACTTCTTGCTTCAGTTCTGTATTTCAAATTTATGGATAAAAATCAGGAATTCTGTAGGATTCTTCAACATAAAATAAGTTATACTGCAGCAAAGAACAGTGTCTTCGTGGTAGTACCTATTTGTGGCATCTTTTGGAGCATTATGCATGAGAGCATTGAGCTGTGAAAAAGTTGGCACATGTAAGTACCATCAGTATTTAGTAATTTTTCCCTGAAGGCTGGTGTTGAAAATAGCACTCTTTGTATCACTTCATAAATGGACAAAGCCCTATTAGTCCATTTTTTATATGAGAAATCTGCTTACAAAAAATCTTTAGATTTGGCTTCATAACAGATAATTTACCAGTGTAACACATGTATTTGCATAGATACAGATATATATGTATCAAGATCTGTAACTCAGAAGAAAATTCACATATAAAAAGTATTTGAAATCTTGGACTCATCAGTGTCAATAAGAAAACTTTCACCATCTTTACACAGGTCAGATTTCAATCCACCATCTGTAAAAAGTTGGCTTAAGAGGAGATCAAGGAAACAAAAGTATTTCTGTGAACTTTAAGTGCCAAGGTTGACCTGGCTGAATTTGAGGTCTCTTTCTCAGACAAGAGTCTAAAAGAGGATTTGAAAGATCTCCCCATAATGTGCTCTGGTACCTTACATCCACAGCATGGAGAGAACACAAATATGGAACCAGCAGTAGGCAACTGGCAGAAGAGAAGCTTAAATCTGTCTCATGAGGCTTTAAAAGAGGTGGAAAGGTCGAGAACAACCTTTAAATAGCTCTATATAATGTACTCCACTGACAAACTCTTCTGTCACTTCTACTCTATACTGAACACTCAAACTTTGGGAATTGTTTTTCCTTGGATGCCTAGAAGAAATATGTATAACTCAGCCACGACTCTGAAAGTGGTCGTGGTGTTTTTACTCTTTTTAAACTTAATAATAATAACAAAAAATGAAGAGTTTCATGCATTGACCTCACACTGGGGTAAGTGGAAGCTCTGGTCAAAAGTCATCACACATCCTTTTTCTAATATGTCTTTTTTTTTTTTTAAGCAGGACGAGATAGAAACTTTTTGACATGCACGAACAAAATAAATGGATCACAAAAGGAGTTACATTTTCATTACCACTGAAAAATCCCTTCTCATATCATACATATAACATTATGATATTAAAATAAAGAAAGAATCATTCTTGTAACTTCTGCCTTACAAACTAAGATGCCACACAGTTGTAAAGTAAGTTGTGAAGTAAGCAGTAACAATCAAAGTTGAGCAATGTGGGCTACAAATAATGATGGTCAAATAAAATGGGCTAGTTACCACCTATAAAATGTCTTTCTTCTGCAAAAGTTTGCAAATGGGCCTTTCCTCATCCTTGGATAACTGGAAATAGAATAAATTTTGCCTCTCATACAATGAGTATAGTAACCCTTACTTGACTGCACATTTCTAAATTGGTCAATAACTTTATAAAATTTCCAGAGTCTTCCTGCAAAAGCTGAGGAGCTTCTTTGGGGGAATTAGAGGCAGATAACCACAGCAGACACAATTAGCCACTAGAATAAAATTAGAATTCAAGTTAGTTTCTAAATGCATATGGGTTGAGCTTATTCAGCCTGAACAAGGATATCATGCTTGGGAATAGCAAAATATTTTGGCCCTTGGAAAGATTGACCATACATACTCAGTGACCTTATTCACATCAGACACTCTAAAATACAATGAACCACTTCACTGTTGGGCTTTATGAAAGCTGGTTTATGATATAGTTCAATTAAGTCTTCAATTATGCTACCTCCTTCCCTCTCCTACCTGAGAGCAGCATTAACAACCAAGTAAAGGAAAAGAATGTAGTTGAGTTTTATTAGATGACTTCAAAAGAAGACCTTGAGAACAAATACCAGGATTTAATTTTTTTTTTTTTCATTTTTGTATGCTAAGACTTCTTTTTTTCTGCTCTTGCACAGCCCCTTCAAAGCATCCTATAAACTGAATGAAGATAGAGCTCCTGCATCCATATCCAGAGCTAGAATTTAGGAAAGACAACTTGTATATACACTTTCATGTAAATTGCTGTGCACATCATTATTTTTCATTCACGTGGTCCCAGTAAAATTATTCTGGCTGGAGAGAGACAACTGTCTAGCCTGCACTCCTCCCCTCTCTTACATCTGAAGACAGGTGGCGTGAGTATGACTACGTGTGTGTGTGTGTGTGTCTGTGTGTGTGTCTGTGTGGGAGTGTGAGGTGTGGGAGCGCAGAGCTATGGCTGATGTTAGATTTTGTTCCTAGTATTAATTTCTAAGAGACTCCATGTAGGGGTGTGCTATTTTTTTTTCCCTTCAAGCCTTCTACATTTAACTGGGCTGTGCAGCAATAAGAGAAAACGGCACATCAGCTGAGATACTGTTGCTTATCAGTGTGAGGTCATACAAGGCAGACCCTTGTGCTCAAGTGTGTGACACGCTGCATCACCTTACAGCACAACATGGATAGAGAAGCAGAGTTCAGCTGATAACAGTTTGTTAAGCCAATACAACGTGACTGCATGTTTGAGCCAAAATTGCCAAGAACATCAAATGGAATATTGAGAAGAACATTGCCTTATTCACAGAGTTTGGCACCTGTTGCAAAGATGGGAAGAAAACAGAGTGTTTGAAGTTGCAAATGTTTATGAAGTGGATAAGATATTTTAAGGAATACATATGGAAGTATATAGCACTGCTTTATACATATAAAGCAGTGAAAAAAAATGAGTTTCCAGAAGAGCCTGTGACTTCAAGTAAAAGCAGTGATGAAGGAAGGTAGAGGTAGCTACATAACAGATGTGATGAATATTGCACAATGCTGCCTCTGTCATCTCATTCTATATCTTTTTAAGCTGAGTTAGACAAGAACACTGATGTGGCAAGAGCTGATGTTCTTGGAACTGCTTACAAGGGAGGCTGAAAACTGATCCCCTTTTGCTTTGCCACACCAGTCTGTGGTGAGCTCTCTGCTTCAGGTCACTATCAGAGAATAGTACAGGCTGGCAGAACTATTAGGGCAGATTGCTTCTCTAAAGAATATAGTCACACTCTGAACATTATTAGCAACAAGGCAATGAAAAATAGCCCATTTAAAAATCTTTTCCCATTATACCCCAACTTGCAGCACATTGTCCATATGGGCTGTGTATAAGATCTGGGCCTAATAATTTTCCTAAAAGGAACCTAGAAATGCTTATATGATAAAAAACAGCTTAGTGCAGTATATATGGACTTCACAAATATTTAGGAATTAATTTCAGAGGAAATACATACAAAAACTACAGTTTATAGATTTATGCTAGCAGCAGAGTCTCCACCAAACATATACCAAAATACTATAGAAGAAAGATCTTTAAAGTTATCTGTTGATTTAGAAGTCAGTTTCTTGAAGAACTTCGAAATATAGATTTTTTTTTCCCTTTGTCTGGCCTAAATAAGTCTGTTGGCGGATTTTCTATTGAAGAACTATTTTTTTTCTGGTTTTTTATCTCGTCATTTATGATGAGAAAAAAAACTCTAAAACTTTTTTTATATTTTGTTCCAGAGGAGACTAAGTATTTTGTATTATTTAAAATAGTTGTAATTAGTTTTCAAGATACAGATATATCTTTTCATCTATGCTATTTTGTCTATGTCTTTGTCTTTTGCCTTACAGTAATGAAAAAATTTATTTAGCTTTGCTTCTTCTATTTTCACATCAGAAGGAAGATTTCAACAGATATCCCAGAATAGTTTAGTCCATGAATGAGCAGAAGAAAGGAAGAGCAAAAAAAAACAATCTCAGCATGTTTTCTATGCAAGGTGACCTGGATTTTTAGTTTCTTTTTACTGATATGTCCTAAAATAAACTAAACCCCTGCAATTTGGTTTTAAGCCCCAAAATCTATTTCTACTATCAAGAACCTGATATCAGTAAGGAGAATGGGCTGCAGAGACTACCTTAAATGTGCATGTAGTTCCTTCAGATTAATATCTACCCTTTTGGATGCTTATTTGAACTGAGGCTGACCTCTGAGTATTTGGAGATGTGCCTGTCACTGCTTTATAATCACAAGTATAATAGTATAAAAAGGAAATTGAATCAGAGGCTTAAGGAGGTAATGGCAATGGAATCAAGAGGTAGGAATATGTGTCAGAACCACATAAAGGATGTTTTTAAATGGTCCAGCTTCACATTCTGTGGAGGTGTTGCTAGATTAAGTGAAAACCTCTTATATTGTCAAAAATTGGAATGCAGCCCAGACACACTGGGATGTGTTCAGCTTGTCATTCAGAGCCTCTTCTATCAGATACCAACATTTTCCAATTCAAAAGACAGCAAGTCCATTCCTGCATATGAATTGTACACTCCAATCTGAAAGAACTGCAGAAAAGTTCTGAATTTGGATTGGAACTTATTTTTATTTGTCAGGTATTCACCAGGTAAGTGTTTGCCTGTGGTATTTTTCATAAATGATTTTCTTGAATGAATGAAGTCTCCCAGAGAAAGTCCTTGTTTCACACAGTCTATATTTCAACATGTAAAGTAAGCATTTGCAAAAAAAATATATTTATATAAATATGCATATCTATAAATATGTGTGTATATATATATGAATTTCTTACTGAACTAAGGTACTTTTTTAGAGCAAAAACATTCATTTTCTGAACCTATAATGATGCCACTTTGATGACTGAATTGCCAATGAGCTTACTGGAACTAGAGAGTTGAGGCTAAGAAATATGACAGCATAAAATTGAAGGCTATTGTAAAAGCAGGCATGTTTCTTCAAATTAATTCACCTATTATATGACATTCTAACAGGCATTGTAAATTACCAGTCATTTTCCATCTTGTTATTTTGGGATTAAATTATGAATTGAAAATTCATTTAAGAAAAAATCTCAGAAACCCAGGGTATTAGAAATCCCAGTATTGCTGTTTAACAGGATTTATAAACAAAGAAAAACAGCAGCTTAGGCTGAAATGTGTAAATCAGAAAATAGCATAAAGGTGACTAAAAGCAGACCAAAAGAGTATATAACAGGACTTTGGGAAGAAAGTCACAAGGAAGTAAAAATATGGCTTAAAAATGAAAACACATTCTGTGGGGAAAAAACAAACAAACCGTGAACAAAACAACAAGCAGCTAGATGGATTTTGAAATGAAGTCACTAAACCTCTGAACAGCAGAATGTATCAAATTATAAGGTTTGTGAAGTAGACAAGAATATTCATAAGATTTATAAAACAGAGAACAAAGAAAGTTTACCAATTCAAACTAATCCAATCAAAATTCCAATATGATAAAAATCCAATTCAAACTAATTCCAATCAAAGAAACAATGGACAGTACTGTGAAAACAGATGAATAGATTATAAGCAGGCAAATGAATGGGGCATTTATTAACTTAAATAAGTTTGATGCTGTATTCAAGGGAAAAATATTAGAAGTAAGGAATGAGATTTGAAAAGTTAGGAAGTTAGAAAAGTTGGAAAGCTGCTCATGCAACTTGATCCTAAAGTACATGGAAAATACAAATTTTAAAACAAAAAAAGTATCTCAGGGGAAAATGTTCTAATGCATTATAATCATCTCAAGTCTTCAATTTCAACAGAAGGGTACTTTCACTGCAGAGGACAGTATTATGTCAGACACTGAGGTTATCTTCCAAGAGATCGTTTTCAGAATATAGAATAAGGTCAAGCGAGTA
Source organism: Campylorhamphus procurvoides (assembly GCA_013396655.1). Taxonomy (NCBI): domain Eukaryota; kingdom Metazoa; phylum Chordata; class Aves; order Passeriformes; family Dendrocolaptidae; genus Campylorhamphus; species Campylorhamphus procurvoides. Next base: position 186,683 of record WBMV01001084.1, on the reverse strand, counting down.
CAGGACTTTAAGTACTGACTTAAAGAATCCAGTGACTCTATGATTTATGCTCTTGTAAAGTTCAGAAAGCTCAGGATAAAGGGTAAAAGATGAGCTGGATAGTCTTATGGTTTAGAAATTGGTAAGTACAAGAACAAGCAAAATGGATACATTTGCTGGTCAGTGAGGGAAAAGAGCATGGAATACAGAATAAGCAAATATGAAAGAGTGAAAAACTTTCCACAACTAGTACCAGATAATTTCCCTTTAAAAAAACCAAACCAAACAAAACAAAAAAAACTCCTCTTTCTGTATTGTCTTTTAAATTGTCTAGCATAGGATGCATTTTCTTCCAGAATAAAACTACTTTAAGACGCCTCGAAAGGCAGCATAGCCTCCCCTGTCTAGGGGAGAAAGTAATCATTAAAATAATAGGAATCATCTTGAGATTGACAAGAAACTCTACTGTCTACATATATGTGTTTAAGCTCTCATTATAATAGCACTGACTGTACCATTCAGACCTGCAGAAGGAACTTGGGCGCAAAGTGCACATGCAGTTACCTACAAGTAGACGAGACCATTTCGTTGTCCAGATCCCACTAGTAGACACTAGAAAAAATAAGGGCTGCATGAAAGCATCAGTACTGCAGAAGAACTAAGCTTCCCTCAGGGACATCCAAAGCACTAGAGCAGCAGTTACTTAGAATTAATGAAATGAAAAAAAATTGACTATGTCATGGACACTAAAAAATGTGCTTTGGCCTCAGTGCATCTATGTGGAATATTTTGGTTTTATGCTAGTTGAAACACAGCTCAAACTATTTACTGCCATTAGTAAGGATGGAAGTACCAAAAATAATCTGAGCTCCAGCTGTAATTTTGGGAGAGCAATCTCAGTTCTACAATGGTGGTGGGAGTGGGTAACAGTGGGTAACAGCACTGGGAAGGGTGATAAGATATTCAGATGAAAGGAAACAAAATGGGAAAGAAGAGGAAGATCAAATAGCCCAGATGCTGCATGACAGCTTTTCCTGCCCTTATCAAAAACTGCTTAGTAACTATTTTGGCACAGAAGACTAGATATATTTTTCCCAGATGCATCGTATCATTCAGAATTCAATACAGTAGAGGATGGAGGTGATAGAAGCTTGAAAGTTTTAAATGTACTGACTACATAACAAATTAAACAAAATTACCTGGAGCAAAGTCTACAGCTACTCTATGTTTCATGTCAATAGCTGAAATAAATAAAATAATAGCAAAATCTTTGTGACTTGGAGTGACTAAACTATTGCCAAAGATGTGCCAAGATAGAATAGAACCAAAAGTTAATTAAGGATATAGTACCAAAATGGTATTTCCCTTAGTCACTAAGAAGCCCAAGTACCAGATGAAGCTTAGGTAAAATATCTTAAGGTATTATGAAAATTTTATTAAAAGTAATAGCTGAAAGCTATATGTTGGGAATTAAAATACCTGATAGAATGGATGATTACACCTCATACTGACCTTGTGAAAAATCTCATTAAGTGATTAATTAATGTTTGGATGGTACAATTCAAAGTCCAAATAACACCCTGCCCAGTTCCATCAGCCTACTGAGGGCTAATTACCACAAGCTCAGAGGACCACAGGAGCAGAATGGCAAGTGGTAGCCAAATTATGGACTCTGAAAGGGACAGTCTGTGTCCCCTGCCAGGACTATCTTGGAACAGCTTCAGCTCCAGTGTCTGAGCGTGAAATCCATTATGATAACAAAATGACATAGCACCTCTTGGACTGAGTGGAGGTCACTGCAAGGGAGCATGGGGCAAACTAAGATATGCTGTTTTGGATTGCACAAGACTTATTATAGGATGTTTAAGGGAGGAAGCAGAGGCAGAGAAAGGGATCCACTGTTCTGGGGAGGAACAAGTATGGGAAAATAGAGGGTTAAGGGTAAAAAAGCGGTTGGTCACATGTAGCTTCCTAGTCAGTGTGCTTGTCCAGCCATGGTCTGACCCCAATCTATGCAGTATGTCCTATGGTCTTATGAAATTACTTTCTAATTCTTTTCCTGGCTGAGATATTCTATAGTGTGTGATTTTGTGTGTGTGTGTGTGTGTGTGACAGTCTGTACCAGCAGCTGGAGATGGGATGAGGGCTCAAGAGGGTTGCTCATAGCTGCTGCCATCAGCTATGAAGACTGGGATTCAGGTGTAGCTGCTGGGCCCACTGTCTAAGCCCTGCTACTGGAGGAATCCATTATGTATATACATATAAAGATATTCTCAGTAGACCTCAATCCTGCTCAGCCAGAGACAGAAACAGGATGAGGTTGTTGTCACTGCCTGTGTAAGTGCTCTGTGTGTTGCTACATAATCTGTGTGGCTGGTAATGTACATAAGTATATACACTGATATGGATACATATAGGGTATGCGTGTGCTCTGTCTGCATGTGCCTACTGGGGATACATCTTCACCCTCACTACTGTCTGGACCTGGGTGTACAGAGCTGCAGCAGTCTCACCTCTCTTGGGCTTTTAGATCCAGCTTACTGTATTCTCCCTCAAACAAAAATCAAAGTACGCGATGCATTACAACAATAGTGCTAAGGTTTCTGTTAAAAATTACACTAGGTGTAATAAGGGTGCCAATGATTTATTTAGACATAGGCATTTGATGAAAGTAGGTTGAAAGTCTATACTTTATTACCTTCAGTTAGGGAGAAAAGAGGTAGACCACAGTTTCAGAAGTGACAACACTGATTCTGTGGCACAGAGCCCATTTTACACAAAGTATATAAATGTGTTGAATCCACCTCATTTAATTTTAATAATCTAGAAGCTAAAGGAGCTTCTCTAGGGCCTTCAGATTATGGAGCTTTTTTAGGATGGGTGGAATCATCCTCTCCTTCCCTTGTTTATCATGGAAGTTCCAATAAAGCAGTTGATTTTTAAAGGCTAAATTTGAAATCAATGCCCCCATTAGAAGCTAGATACAGAACGAAACAGATCTGTCAATGTACTTGCACTGGAAAGACGAAGATAGTACACATATGCTAAGTCACCTTCTGTGGCTGCCCACATTGTTCATTACTGCTGCTAGACACAGAGTGTAATAATTGCCACTATACTATCTATACTAGCATACCATTCAAAGAAAGCAACATAAAAACCCCTATGAAAATAATACGTATCTGCCTCTTTTCCTGAAAAAGTGCATTAAATAATAATAATAATACTAAAACCTAAACCAAAATGTCCTTAATAACATGCTTTAACTTTCGGTCAGACATGAAATGGTCAGGAAGTTTGACTAGACAACCATTGCAGGTACCTTTCAACTGAAAATATTCTATTCAAAAAAACCAAACCTCAAAACTAATAAGAATGCTCTCTGCCATGCAAATAATATGGAATATATTGCTATAGAATTTAGACTGTGCATGGCTCTTCAGAGCTATTATAGCCTGACAACATATCATCCTGGACAAGCATCACAGTATTCCTTTCAGAAGGCAAGTTTCACATTAATATTACTTTTTGACACCACTACTCCTTTCAGAATGTTGTTGTGACTTAATGTTCTTTGGCTTGTTTATTTTCTCTAATTCATTTCAACTGATTCTCAAGTCACAATAGGTTTTAGCTGAAGTTAGTTCTTGGTTCTAGTGCTGATCGTATCCTTCACTTCTACGTTTTCATGGGATTGTGGTCACACTTGAGGTTCTAGACAGTTTTCTTGTTTCCAGACAAGAAACATTGTCAAACTTCTTAAACATTGTCATTTTTTGTGTATAAGCAATTTTAATGATTTCTAATTATAATAATGCATTGATATCTTTACATAATTTGGTGTAAATGGTTCTCATTGTGTCTCAGTCGCTGAAATTTTTAAAACTACATTAAAAGAACTTGTTCAGAGAAAATCACTGAATAATATGATGGCCTTTTCAATGTCTAGAAATACATTTCATTGTTTTCTTTAAGGCAAAGTTAGTGTGAACACAGAAAGCAAAGCACTTCCCTCATCTCTAGTGGAGGGGGATTGAAGTACTTTACACTGACATTATAAAACTACACCTCTTTTTGGCAAAATTATACTCTTACCTCATTAAATCTAAATGGAACTGCTTTTCATTTTGGTCATCTTCACAGCTTCCACTCTCTCCCCACCCACCATTTCCCCATACTTCAACACTTCCCCCTTGGTTCTGCTTAACAGCACCAGATTTCTGACTCCATTGATGTTTTCAGATATAAACACTTCATGAAGAGCAAAGCTCACACAAAACATAGCTACCTGCACCTACATTGTGCCTAAAGAGGTAAATTGGAACCATCAGAGGTGAGATCTAGTGATGAATACACCTGGAAATAGTCCTTCATCTTCTACTATAAAGTCTATCTGCCACCATGAAGTGTTCAGCTGAATAGCTTATATTTGATTATATAATTCCTAACATTTCAGAAAAAAAAAGTAAAAAATAAAAAAGGATATTGCATATAAAAAGGATTAAAAGTTCATTGATTTTCATTCTACTATTGTTTGAAAAGAAAAGTATCCGACCTACCTCTTCACAGGTGGTCCTGAAATCCATGTGCTATGACACAGCAAGTGATATTTGTCTAAAATGGAGAGAAAGATTTCATTAGAATGAAAAAGATATAGCAAAACATAAAAGTTATCAGTCTGAGCTGAGCAATTGCACTTCACTTTGTTAGGTCCAGTTATAGCCATGGCACAGAAGAAGAAATAATCAAAGTTGCAACAGGAGTAGGAAGTGTAAGATGCTAGAAGTTGTTCCTGGTTCTTATGAAGTACACCACCTGGTTTCTTTGAATATAATCAAAGAATGCTTACGTTTTCAACACCTCCTCCCTTTCTCAGGGCATTCAAATATCCTTTACTTATTGCAAGCTTAAATTTATTTTTTGTGTTGTTTTTCTTTTTTTTTTTATTCAAAAGAGTATACTTGAAAGTAACGAAAATAGCGACAATTAAATGTTGCTTTTCAGAATACTCTCTTTTAAAGAACATTGTGTTTTTTTTATTTTCTCCCCTAATTAAAAACCATCAAGCACCAATGCCTTTTGTCTCACATTTTATTAATATACGTAATCTCTTCACAGAAGCCAGTGTCATTTAACAGGGTGCCATTGCAGAAATATTTATGAGTCGAAAAACAAATGTTAGGAAAGTGTGAGGGCTGGCAAAATGTCACACCAAATCCTGTGATTATTACTTTGCCTGGCCTTTACCTAAAGTGTATTCATCCCAATGCACACTTATGCATGCATTTATTTATGTGATAAAGCCACTGGAAGAGGATGTTAGCAAAGGCTAATAAGAGTGTCCTGCTGCTGGTTCTGCAATAGAAACACTCATGCATTAGTAAATAACATTTTCAGGAAACACAAAACAGTCCTGAGCAAAACAGTAATTTCATTCAATGGCTGGAAAAAACAATTGTGTAACAAAATCCTCTTCATCAGGCATTTTATTGTTATTCTATATTAATAATGTACTTGCAGTTATTTGTATTAGTACTCAAAGTTTCAATACAAAATTTGCCCCATTAGCCTAAGTTTAAAATAAAACCTAAAAACTATGCCTAACATAGTAAAAAAATGTAAGTTCTAACAACTAAAATAAAGTCACCTAATAATAATAAAATCTCTTCATTAAGAGTCTCAAATTATTTTGCTGCCATGGATGCAGTTTTATTAAACTGAAGCATACACACACATATAAGGTTAATGTTCTCTATTTATGGAGCTCTGCCTGGTTCACAGCCTGCACTCTACACTAATTTCTAGCAGAGCTAGCCTAGATTGGCTAAGTTACAATTCAGAAATTTAAAAAGGACCCATCATCATTCCTTCTTTATCAGCTTTACAAGAGCACCGAAATCCAATAAAGAACTGTATCTGTAATTCTGCTCTCAAGATGCTCATAAAAAAAACACAAGGTCACTATTACTGTTTCAAAGATTTTTCTCTCTGGTGGGACAGTCATTGTGCAACAAAGTATGTTTCCTTGTAATCTTTATGAACTCTTTTTTTTCAGCTGAGTAAGCTGAAGTGGGAAAAGAGGCTTTACTCACCTTAGCAAACTATGCTGAAAAGTTTCTAGCCTTCTGGAACCATAAGCACATGTATCTATAAAATATAAACTGAAGTATTGCTTTCCTTTCTTGGGCCCTGATTATGTCAGGTCACTAATCCCTACTACAGTCAAAAGCATATATTATGTTATTCTCTGTCTTACTAATAAAAGTTGTGCAAAGTTTGGGTTTAGGCAACTCTGGTTCCATAGTCAATAACAATTCCACTTTGGTTCTTTTTTTAGCCACTCTTTGATCTAAATCTTATCTAATCCAGGTAATTCCCACAACTCAATATTACTCTATTTTCTTCTTCTTTGTTGTTTGTATGTATTATGCATTTATTTACTTATTTCAGAAATATTTATATTATCACATAGAAGAACAGTTAAGACCAACTAGGACTTGCAACACCACAGCTGATTATATATACAGCTCATGATCTAAAATAACTTCTAGTTCTGCTCAGATAATAATTTAGCAACCTTACAAATATGAAGCTACACAGGAATACCAAATTCTTTACTGAAACTCCCTTTAAACCCTTTTTAAACCACCTCAATATTTTAAACACCACTGCCATTAAATTTAGTATGCTTAAAATTATTCCTGAAAGGCAGGAGCCATAGTTCTCTGTCCTGTGTTCTGAGGGCTCTCATGGCAAACAGAGGTCTTGGCCTTCAGAGAGACAATACACAAACAATAAATATTGCCTGCCACTACCCATTGCTACTTGAAGCATCTACCTGGAAATCACCTTGGTGATGCTTCTTATTTCTGCCTACATGCTAGATCACAAATAGGTAAAATAAAATATACTACAAATACTCTCTTGACATCCACCTCCTACTGAAATAACTTCTCTGGTACCGACAAGAAGGTCACACACAGAGTTTTCTCTGAGAATGCTGGTTAAAGGTATTTTTTCATGATCTGTGAAAAGACTTTTTACTAATAAAATATTGTCCAAAATGGAATGCTGGAACCACACAATTCTCAACACAAAATCACATTCATTGCAATGAATGTACATGTTTCTCAGGCAAGCAATATCTCAGTTTCTAATCTTTGTTATACAGCTGACACTGCTTCTGCTTCCCTCTATTTCCTACCAATTCTCATCTGCAGCTGCACACAGAGAATTTAAGCCCATTATCAATGTTCTTTTTCTGGCTATCAGCAATTTTATAACACTTCACGTTTTACAAACAGCACATAGCAGGTTTGATTACAAAGTGCACTACCTCATAAATCAACTCAGAAATGACATTGTTTCCAGCATTTACACCCCAAATAAACACTCAAGATAATTAAATTACAGGAATACATATCATGCATCATGCAGAATGTTATATCTTGTGCTTGTGAAATGCCCCAATGGTTAGTCATTGTATCCTTCCATAATAAATGAAAAAAAGACAGAAAATATAAACCTAAATAATTTAAAAAATAAAACATTTGTAAAATGATAAACTGTGAAACGCACTGCTTACAGATACTTGCGATAAGCTTCTGGCTAATCTCTGCAACCCCATCTCCAAACGACAGCCACTTTCACCTGAGCGCCTTTCCAACTCTCTTAGGAGCTTCCTTCAGCCCCACCTAGACAGCCCAGTGGTTACTAGCACATAGCTCCATTAAGCTTCAATATTTGATTCCCTTTTGCCCCTCCCCACCCTCAGGTTGCTTAGGACAAACTGCTCCAGAAGATGAGAGGAGCTGCCTGTGGCTTTGAAAGGAGGAGCTGCAGAGAGAACAGCTTCAGGACAGAGCAGGGTGTGCAGATGCAAGGGGAGGCATGAACAGCACATATTACTCAGAGAAAGAATGGATGCAAAAGCAGTGAGGCTCTCTGAAAGGGCTGGGAACCACTGCAATAAAAGATATGTAAACAAGCAAGCTTTGAAAAGTTGCTTGCCTTCCTTTCAATTTGATTTGCAATCTGCATTTCTTCCACAAATGAACTTAGCTTACTTAAGCTTAGCTCCCCTCTTCTGATGGACATAAAGGAAGCAATGTGTGACAGACATGTTGGGAATGGAATTTGACACCTCCCTTGGCAGAACAGGCAGTTACTCAATATTGAAGAAACATTTATCAAGCAGTATTATTATGGCATTTATGTTCTAAAGGGAAATCAATGGCTAAAACATAATGGTAAAAATGAAGGCTATTGCAGCCCTCAGAGAGAAAGCTTCATTTAGGATAATACACTGAGCACTTGAGCTGTGCTCTGATCGTCTTATAGTAAATCAGGTCATATTTCAGTGGTATAATAGATGTAATTTCACAAAGTACTTCCATATCTGAATACTCCAGTATACTTAACGTAATAAGATAGCGAAAACAAAGGAAATTTCATGTGTACACAACAGTAAGAAGAGACACTTTGTGAAGTGTTGGAAACACCACAAGCCGAATAAAATACTATCAAAGAAAAAGTAGGAAATGTTTCATACTCAAGATTACTGGTGTAAAGGAAGAATGCAATACTGTATGCACAAAAAGCAAGTTCATGGAGAAATTATCCATTATGAAATGCAGTTAAATTTAGCATATAATATCATTGCAGCTTGTAACATCTTACTTGATGGAGATAAATCACAAGAGATTCTTATTGTCCAAGAAATGTCTGAACTGTTAACCAGGAAACAGACTAAAGCCATGTTTCAAAGGTGAAAATACCAGATCAGCAACTACTTATGATAGTAGTTTTCTACTAAATTTCATGTTTGCCTTTTCAAGTCCTTCTTCTGTCTTCATTCTTAGTAACATCTTTTGTGCTCTACATTGTGAAGATGTCTGAAAGAAATTATATCCATCTTTTTTGTGTGTGTTAGGAAATTAAACACACATGCATTTGCAATTCTGCAGGGCCTTCGGCAATAATTAAAACTAAATTCCGAACCACCTCTATTATAATAGGGGAAGTAGACTTAGAAATTATCCTCTAATCCTTTGTGCTTTATAGGAAATAAAAATATGTTTTGGATAAAAAGAAATGTTGCTTTAAATGCAAATTCCATGAAGGCATATTCATACCACTCAGCTTGCCAGAGGATACTTGGTACTGGACAAGTGGTCAGAGGCATACAGAGAGCACAGTAAATCAATGGACCAGTTGAGTAACTGCAGGTTAATAAACCCCTACTATTTTTTTTCTTTTTTTCTCAGCACAATTGAATTATATTTTGTTTGAACACTGAGTTAATTATGTTCAGTTAACATAATGATTTTTAATAATTTATGTATTGGACTAATTAGGTGAAAATTTTCTCAGCAAGTTGGGAACAGACAGTCTCTAGATCCAAACACATCCTCATACTTCCCTCATAGAGTAGAATACGTGAAGGGGGATCTATACATCCCATGCACAGAATAACAGCTTAAATAAATTAAGTAGAAGGATGCTCCCACAGATCCTAAAGCTGGAGGACCCTAAGCTGCCCAGTCTACCTGATAGTGCAAGGAATGAGATGAACTTTAGAATCAGCATACCTGTGTGCTTCTTTGACCGTGAGGAAAATAATCAGCTGACAAAGTTTTTTAACAAAATACCCATCTCTTAGCAAAAATCATGCTTCAAAACAATTAGTAGTTAAGGTTTTCAATATTTCATTCATTTTACCTTGGTTAAAACAAGTATGGTATTTACTTGACAGTCACAATTTATTATTTTAGTGGCAAGCATATTAAGTATGCAAGCCAAATTAATGATTCACTGGGCAAACATCAATTTTTCAAAAGTCAGTGAGCCATAAGGAAGTATTAACTGAATGAATGTCTCTTGGGCTCCTGTTTGCTTCCAGTGCTGTTTGCATTAACAATTATTTAGTGTTCCCCAGAACAAACACCCACAAAATTACTTAATATGTAGCCAAATCTGTTCTAGCTTGGCAAAAGAAAACTATTGGAAATGGCAAACTATTAAAAAAAAAAAAAAAAGCACAATGCAACACACAATCTTTCAGAAGGAAAACACAGTATTACAGGAGAATAATCTGAAAACAGTGATGATAAATGCCAATGGGCTGCCACTGCATGTCTTTATGTGAAATGCTCTATTGTAAACTGGAACATGAAAGTTTGGCTTTAGGTCAAAGCCTGGCCTTGTTAGAAAAAAAACCCAAAAGCTCCTTTCTGGCCTCCACTTTTCCAGTGCTACCCTTCGGTGAGTCAGTAGATGTGTTTAAATAAAATTACATACTTGATTTCAAAGAGAGGGAGTGCACATGTCAGAGCCCAAGCTAGTACTAAATGGCTCCTTCTTCTTGACTGGTCTGGAGGCTGCATGAACTGTGTCATGATTCAGATAATTTCTCAATTTTGCCTAAATAACAGTGCCTTGTGTCAAAGATAAACAGTTCTTTGACTATCCAGCACTGCAGTCTGCATTTTCTCTCCATTCTCTCACAACACAAAATATCCTTATAAAAGACATACTGGCTTCCCTCTGCCAAGGCAATTGTTTCACACTCAAATATAAATTTCAGGCCACTGGCATTATGCCTAATGTTAATAATTTGCAGTGAGACCTTCCACATTATAATTCATCTTTTGCTTTCACTTAAGTTAAAAAAAAAACAAAACAAAACCAAAACCAAACAAAAAAACACAACAAAATCTTGTACCAGGATAGAAAATAAATTAATGGTTTCAAACCCTCAGGAAACGTTTATTTGAGATTTTCAGATCCTTTATAAAGAACTGATAAATATATTTACACCAGTAGATAAAAACATGTGTCAGGTCCAGAATTACTTGCAGAAGTTCTTACTGAAAAAGATAATAATTCACAATGAAAATTTAAAAATCTGTATTTCCCTCAGATCATACATTGCAAAAATCCTGCTTAAAAAAATCTAAATAACAATGTGCAACTAATAATGAAAATTACAACCAAATTAAGCGAACATGGGACGATATCATACGTAGCATAGATGACATTCATTGAATCAAAGTTAATACGTTTTACATGCAGTTTAAAAGAGTATAAAGTAGCACATATTTCCATTTTGTCAAATGACTAAAATTTTTTTCATATTCCAATGAAAATACAAGCCAGCATTTTCCAAAGACATGACACAATTTCTACTCATATGATACAGTTTGAATCACAAACTCCAGCACATATTGATAGAACTTGAACTAATAAGGTAAGCATAACTGAAAGAAATGACAAAATGTAATCTCAGAGAAATTCAGAAGTTTCATTAACTTCAATGAAAACAACCTAAGTCATTTTAACTTGCCCTAGGGGAAAAAAAAAATAATCCAAATTTCATTTGGAATTTCATAACTAAACCAATATTTGCTTATGACCTTTCCTCATTTTGATGGGATTGAAATTAGTTGAGTAAGGTCAAAGCACTTGTTCTGTTTTATCATTAGCTTTAAGAAATTATTCATATAATTATTCATATAATTAAAAAATATTCCTATTTTATATTCACAAAATCAAAAAACCTGTCTATTTTATCTTACCAAGTTATGTATCACAATGTAATACACATGTAAAGTGTTTGAAACAAAGCAGTGCAGTGCTTTAAGCTGTTTTCTTGTTACGTCTACAGGTGTGACTACAAGTTCTGTTCTGTTTTTGTAGCAGAAGCTCCCAACTAATTCAGATAGAATTAGACACCTTGCTGGGATGAGGTGTCAAATGAAACAGAGACAGAAAGACAGAATGACAATAGACACAGCAGAAAGACACTAGACCTTATCATTCCTTCCCACTGAGATGGTAACAGAAATCACAGCAGCCCCCTGAAAAAAGCTGGCATTATTTATCTCTCAGTGTCTATCTTTATTCTGAGATTTAGAGCTTCCTTTCTACTTAGCAATTGCAATCATCACCAATTTTGTAACTGCTAGTCAGTTTCTTTGCTGATAACTTGGAAATGGAACTGGAATATAGGAGGCAAAAAGGTTTGGGGAATATGCCCAGAGAGAAAACGAGTCAATGCAAGCTGCCAAAATAGAAGAAACCAGATGTTACTTGTTGTAAACAACACTCTTTGCTGAGACATTGAACTCAAGTCACTACACTCTGGTATCATAATCACCCAGGCAGAACACCAGAGAACAAAACAAATTGGACATTATAAGAGCAAGACCCAGATTTCTTATTTAAAGTGGACAAAGGCAGCTCTGTTGCACTGCTGCTGAGAAAAAACTGCTGTTTACTGTGCCAGGTCATTGATCCCTGAATAGCACTCATTTTCTTCATTGCCTTTTTTTTTCCTACCTTCTATAAAGTATGAACTTACATATTTGCCATAAATAATCAATAATAAAAAAATAGATTCATAGAAACAGTTAAATCAATGTGATTAACCGACCATTTGACAGTTTTAGCATAAAATCAGAACTGCAACTTAGTTTCTCCTACCAGGTATTGTAATCAACAGCTACCTTCCTGTCTAAGAATTCCTATGACAACAAGCATGCACACAATTCCAGACATCACCATTAAAAACTATGCATTTGTTTCTTCATCTCTGGGACAGCATAGCTACAAGACAGAGAGACACTGAGGTTTATTGCAGTTCCTGCTACAGTCTTGCCTTATCTGCAAAGTCACTTATAAAAGCCACCAGTAAACATTATGTTTCCTCAGGTTAAGATAAAAAGCAAAAGAAAACAAACAAAACACACCAAGAAAACAGTAACCTATTTCAAACAGTTACCAGAAAAGTAAGGTGGAATAATACTGCGCATGATCTAGGAAATTCTAGCCAATGGAGATATCATGATCATGGTTTGCATAGTCTTCACCACATTTCCCTTTTTTTTTTTTTTTTCAGAGCAGATGCTTCTATACAGAAGAATTCAGTACTTATAGAAAACAAATACCAACAAGTTGGCTCAAAATTAATCAGCATAATTAGATCTTCCACTTGAATTTTTATATGATTGCAGCAAAAGCCTCTTTAACTCCTCTGGAATCCAGAAAGCAGGAATTTGTAGTATTGCTGTTGTAATATCATCAAGTCAAGTTTATTTATTGTCAAACTGTTCCTGCAGTAGTACATTGTCAAAATGCATAAAAAGAGAACTTGAGATATGCTAAATATGCAACCTAGGAAAACAGAGCACTTAAAGTACTGTAAAATTAAAATAAACAAAGTTAAGTAGCCAGTGAGAAACAGCGAATTACAAAACATCCCAGTGAGAGCAGCACCCCTCACTGAAGATCTTTTTCTGTGAGGGTGGATTGGAATGGGATCATGAAATGGTCATCCCAGCTGTTCACACATCTCTATCCTGCAGGCTGTTAATCCTGCTATGGGGCTACCAAAGTAAGTTGCAAAAAGCATCAACTACAACCTGCTTCGCTTTAAGAAACTGAGGTTCATTCAGATAAACACTAGCTAGTGGTAAAATGTGCTGATCCAGGAGCACTGAGCACACAGTGATGCCTGTGGAGGGCAGGCGTGGGTGTATAGCTATAAGTGCCATCCCTATTTAATCAGTCATCTTGTGGGAATTACTCATTCCAGTTATCGCACTTGCTATGTAATTAACTCCTGTTCAATTTAGATTTTACTTAATGCATTCTTGAGCTCACTGAAAGCCAAGATGGCAAACATTGAAAGTCATAAGAATTTTTCTCTGTCTGTAAAGTCTTGAACACATTCATGATGCAATGCAATTATAATAAAGGTGGGACTAATATCACTAATTCATTCTATGATTGCCTTTCACACTCGAATAAATGTAGATGAGAGAAGAACTGTACAGTCAAGCAGACTGGAAGACGCTGAAGTCAGGCTCAAAAAATGTTACCAGGAGTAGAATGAAAAGAATGTGGAAGGGAATCTAAAACTTCATAGGTTAGCAGAAAAGAGTTAGAGTACATCAAAGAGAGGAAGCTTCTGGGCCATGGGCAAGTTGATACATGAGGAAGAAGACAACCTTCAGGAGAGCAAATGTGGAGGTTTGCAACTACCACAGAGAACTTCTCTCCAGGGAAAGGTACCAAAAATCACATCAAAATTTCACAAGCACAGAAGTGTTACACCTGTTTTCCTATACAGAATGTTAAAATTAAACAATGTCAGCAAATTTATTGTCTCTATCATTAAGCTGTTAGTATGGACTCTCATATGGACTTGGTCCATGAGAAATAGTATTCTCCAAAACAGGCTACATGACTCAGGGATTAGTAAAAGGATCATTTTTAATTTTCTCACAGCCACCCTACTTCAGAGGAAAAGACAGTTAAAGAACATGGATGTAGCTTGCTTTATGCAATTACCTTTATACCAGAAGTCACTTTCATTGATAAACATGACCTAGGAACTTCTTATTTTGTAAACTAACAAGAACTTTACAGCCAGTACGCTAGTTCAAATGACAGCTCTAAAGTATCCAAGTCCACCCCTGAGAGTACCAGAAGATACCTCTTTATGGGTTACTTTTTAAGTGAAATTTTTTAAAGTGGTTTCCAGTGGAAAATTCACATCGTGATTAACTGAAACTGAGTCACAGTGTCTAAACAGTGATGACTTATGTTTGCACAGCTTTGTTTAATTCAAGTATTTTCTAATGTTTAACTTACCTGAAAGGCTTTTAAGTGTGAGTCTTGAAATCAAACGGGATTCAAGTTTAAAAAATTCTATTGATGCCTCCAAAACTCACAGGTACAGTAGATGAACATCTATATTGGTACACTAAAGAGTGCCAAAGGACTTCTGCACTTCAGACACAGTCAGTGAAGCAAAGCAGGAGTCTTGCTCTTCCTTTTTACTTGCCAAATTTTTCAGGCAAGAGAGTAGGAAGAGGACAGACTTCAGGTCACCTTTCCTTTATTCATTTAAAATCTATTCCAGGGAATAGAAAGGTTATAGTTTAAAGACCCCATCCCCTCATCCTGTGGGGATATGTAACTAGAGGAAGGTATAGGGTTCTTTCTCAGGATACTTTCTCTTCAGAGGTAATGGAAGTTGGAACATTTCAGAGAGAGAAAGACAGAGAGAGAGAGAGAATTAGTAACACAGTGTCAGTCCAAGAAGACAAATGAAAGAGGAAAACGCTTCAAAAAGGGACAGAAAAACATGACAGATGAGGGAAGAGAATGTTAATAAGAACAAGGAAAGAAAAATTGTGGAGAGGAAAACTGAACCTTTTTTCAAAAATCATTTGCATTTCCCCAATACACATTTTTTTTTAAAACTGTTTCCACATAAATTAAGTAAACTTGATCAAATCCACATATACCAAGATAAATTTTATTACTTTTTTCAGTATTCTAATTCATTATTCTAATTATGACCAGTAAGCTGAAGGAAACTATTTTATGTATATGGAAGAACCTAACTTCCTTACATTTTGGGCTTTTTTATGCTCCCTTTCCTCCTTCCTCACAGCAGACCTGAAAAACAAAAGATTGAACTTGGAAAAGGAGGAGTTATGTAAATCTTAGGGATGAGCTGACTATAAGCAATAATATTGAGGAAAGAGGGTCAGAGATGCATTAAGAGATACTTTCTCTACATTTTCAGTCACATGGTTGTGTTAAGTGGGCTGTATTTTAAAAATCTTCTCACGAGATTCCCAGAACTATCAAAGTTCATTGCTTGTGACAGGCCTACTGAAAACAAATTACTTCAGTGCAGCTTTGGATACCACCTGAATCACAACTGCTTAAAGGCATTCTTTATCTTTTCAGAAATTATTAAAGTGAACGAGAAATATATAAAGAGAACAAGCTCTGTACAGAAGTCCAGCGACACACTGAATTAAGGAAAATTAAGTCAATGTTAGCACAAGACACTGATGCAGGAAATGAATATGGGTGCTGTGGGCCTGTACAGAATGTTTGAGGATCTAAGATATGGCAAACATGTCTCAAAGGAATCATTAAGGCAAGAACCTCAGCTATATTAAGATCACGCAGTAGAACAAAATACATTACTATTTTTAGAAACTGTTGACGACCACATTGCCCAGGGAAAAGACTGGCCTCTTATTTTCAGTGTGACAGCAATGCCATCAGGGTCAGCTACAAGGACATACTGAGAGTAAACGGCAGACAAGTTAAATCTGATACATATACAGGACAATGTGAAATGATGGCTTAGCAGAAGTTCTGTAAACCTAATTTCAAGGACTCTGCTGCCCAGAGCCCTCAAAATACAAGTTCTTTTGCCACCTAATAGATATGCCCAAGTAGAAATCAATCTAAGAAAACCTGATATCAAACAACTTTATCTGAGCTTGAAAATGTGTAAGAAAAAACTGCAATTTATATGGTAGAAATACTGACACTGAGAGGGAATCTTTCCTAATGGTTCTAACTTTAGAAGGGTTTTTTATGGTTGTCTGTGATACTTGATCATATTTTAAAATAATTCTTCATACAGCATACCTGACTGAGCCTGATTTAAAAGTGAAAACTAGAATGCTAAAGATATTTGAGAGGTTTTCACTCTAAGAAATGTTTCTCCTTTGAAAATTAAGATTTCTTTTCTGAGCTGCCAACACTATCTCTCCTAGAAACAGCACAGCTTTCAGATTCTTGCATTTCTTCATGGTTTTAACAACCATCAGCCTCTGTTTAAAAAAATGGTTCACTTAATGAGAAATATTTAAGCTTCCTGCTGTTTAAAACTAGTCAAGTTCCTTCTTTTTCTTCTTTTTCTGAGCACTGTATGACCCTGAGATTAGCTCAGTTGGTCAAAGCATAGTGCTAATAACACCAAGGTCATAGGTTTGATTCCCCATACGGGCCATTTACTTAAGAGTTGAACTTGATGATCCTTGTGTGTCTCTTTCAACTCAAGATATTCTGTGATTTCTATTTCTGTAAAAATAGTAGTAATTTTCACAACCATTAACAGTCAATGTATAAAATATCATGAGAACTTGGAAGTACTGCTGTCAGAATTTGTAATCTATCTCTTGAACATGAGCATAATTTGTGGAAGATCATAAGCACTGACAAGTAGTAAATATCCATCAGGGTTTTTATTCAGTTATTTTAGATTCTTAAAAGTATTTGGTGGAATAAACTGAAGAAAGAGGGCACATCTGTTAAAAACATGGGAGAAAAACCTTTCATGACTAGTTTTAATAGTTACAGATTTAAAACAAAAAGATTGTCCTTAACATACGCAGTCCCATGGTCTCCTGCTTGTTCCTCTGACTTTTAAAAGAGACTGTCTTAGGGAAAACCAATTCTCAAACAAACTACTGCCATAATTGCAGCACAGTGTTTGAGAAAACAGCATTTACTACCTTCTGGATCTTGGCGTATATAAATTTACTGAAAAACTGTTTTAGTCACTTTCAGAAACAAAGCCCTCATAACGGGATGGGATCATGAAACTGATCATTCCAGTCCTGGCAGGGGTTGGGAAAACGGTCTTCACAAAGACCGAAACAGCCAAGTACCCAAGCTTTCCCTTTACAGATCATCATTTTAAGTTCAGCTTAATAAATAAATAAAAGGAGGAAGGGAAGTCTCTCTTGTCTGTAGTTTTAAGCAAACTTCAGTTCTGCTCAGTATTCTCTAGTAAACACCAGAAGAGCCTATAAATAACTGACTATCTGGTTTCCTTTTTAAATCCTTGTAATCCCACCTTGTATAATCTGGGATCTAAAGCATATGCTTCTTCTAACATTCCCTTCCTTTGGGCTGGACATTTCCCTTTCTGGATTCTCCCTCCACTCCTGATGCACCTGACTGGTTATGGTGAAGTGAAGTCATATGAACACACAGCAACATCTTTTTCTTTGAAGGAGGGTTTATCAGAGGATTTATAGTACTTCTTGACAATTATTACAATCTACTACTAAATGTTTTTGTTAATAAACATTTATCAACTTTTGTTCTTTGAGTCATTATATACAGAATTGGGAGTTCTTCTAAACCACTTGTAAGCAAACTAGCCCTTCTCCAGGCTTGAACACAGTGTTATGTATAAGATTTTTAAAAGGACCCTAGGGCAGAAGTGAACCCTTCAAATATGGTTTAAGACTTGCCAATCCAAGGAATGTTTTGGTTCTCCTTCATGAGAACAGGTCCAGAAGATAAAGCTTGTATTTTCAGACTTTCCCTAACAGGACTGTGGAGGGTATGTGCTCTCTTAGGTTCCCAAATTACATTTAGATAGACCATACTCCTTGTGTTCAACAGGGATAAAGACATTGTCTGTGACCTAATTTTGTGGGATGTTTCTATACGAGCATGAATAATAATGAAAAAATATTACTGTAATAATAAAAATATAATAGCATCAGTGCATGCAGTACATTGCCATGTTTGGTCAAATAACTATCCCATCATTATAGTCTAAATAGCAGACTAAAAAAAACCCTTTTTCTTTTTTCCAGACAGATTTCCAGCACCACAGGATTTTTTTTCAGTCTCTTCCAGTATATTTGATAACATCCAGCTGCCTTAGGCATTTCTCTGTCCCTGGACTAGCTGCTCGTAAACTCTCAAGATACTGACCTTTCAGTAGCCAATGCAAAAACACGTTATGCTCTCAAGCTTACCAGATCACCTTTGTTGCCTGTGCATATTTCCCACCACTCCATCTAGAAGCCTGTTCTGATACGGCTTCTGAACACCTTTCCACATTTCCTGGGGAACCAGCTGTGGTGTTCCCCAGATGTGTTTACCCAACACCACTTCCACACAGCAACAGGCCACATCAGTTGGGCACAAACACAGGAGGAAAAGTAACAATTTCTGTTCTGAGAGGTCTTTCCATGTGAAATAGTTTCCAGTGCTTTTAATGGAGGCTTAGGTTTCAGGCTGTAGAGAAAAAGTTCATGGGGGAGTTAGTCACAGACCACTTGGACTTCCAAATGGTTTAGATGGAAAAACTTTTCTTTTAGTTTTTCTTCAAAACTTGTAACCAACCATTTAGTTCGCCCACAGTTTTGAAGCTTCTAGTTCACAAACCTAGAGACTGACAACCAGTAAGAGTATAATGTATCTGTTCCTTTAGATACTTTCACAGAAGCTCTCTAGTGTAGACTCATTCCTAATTCTGTACTCTGGACTGAAAAACATCTCAGACTTCAAAGACTTACCAGACGATGCCTGCAGCTCTTGTTCCCATTTTCTTTTTAACTATATAACTATGACATTAGGGGAAATTTGTGTAACAGTTTGTGCAATGCCTATTGTAAAACATGTAGAGGTGAGAGGGACATACACATTTTCCTCACAGGTCTTCCCAGAGCTGTGATCTTCCACTTCAAAATTCTCTTTTCCACTGTAATTGGCAAAACAGGATCCATAAACCATCATGACTTTCAAAAGAGTGATCTATACTTTCAGAGTTAGGGATAATTCTATATAATTGATCTTATCACAGTAGGATAAAACTGTGATAAGATCAAAATAAGGTCTCAAAATCTTAAAAATGTGAAGATACAGTAATACAAATGAATACATGATTATCTAGCCATAACAGTATCTGATGGAATATTTCAGGGCTTCACAATGTTACCTAACGAAGCAGGTGAAGAGACAACATTTTATGACATTATGCTCATTTTTTAAAGACAAGAATTAGCAAAGGTCTGTCTTGCTTTCTTCCTTTCCTTCTTTGCCAAGAAAGAGCATCATGAAACTAGCACTTAGAAATTCTCATATTAAAAGTTAGAAACACATTTAAATTTCTTGCTGAACTAAGGCTTCACATCTACTAAGATGGAAAATGAATTTTTTCCTCCCAATGTATAAAAAATTTTGATCCTAAAATTATTTTGAGATTAGCTGACTTCCAGAAGGAATAGATGCAATAAGGCTTCTTAACTTGATGATAATAGTTCAATTGCAATTTTGATCATACCATGAAAAAAAATGTTACCAGTGCATAATATAAAGATATCAGAGCACATCTCTGTAGAATAACAACAAATCCTTGAAATTTAAGTAATCTGAAATAGTAGAGATGAGCAATATCAAGTAAAAATCCTGACATACACTATTATAACAATTAATGAAAAGTCTCAGGGACAAAACCTTCCTATTTCTATGCCTGCATAGTACAACTCAGTTGGTCCTGAATCGCACTGATACAAGACAAATTATATTTCAAAATCTAATTCCTAAGAGCTTTAAAATTTGTTATCTGTAAACTACATCTCATACTTTTCTTCTGTTGCTGTTTTGTAGTCTTCTTTTATCCTTTGTTTCAAGGAATACAGACAAAGGAAAAATATAAAAAGGTGAATTCCAAGTCAGAAATACTTTACAGCCTCTACTACTGTGGTGAGATCATTTGCAGCAACTGTAGTAATTGTCGGGCTTTTGTAAAAGACCAGATACTTCAAAACTGTAATTCCTTTGGGTTCCAATGAAGTTAATCATGTGGCATCTCTTTTATGATCTCCTTCGCTTAGCTTACGTTTTCAGCAGTGGCCATTTTTTAAAAAAATACACAGAATGAACAAAAAAAAATCAAATCAAACATACTACTTGAATTATTTTTTAACCCAAGATATTTGGACCATCATGAAGCTGCAAATCTAATGTGACAATGACCTATGCTTTCCATACTAAATTTTCCTCTAAGTTCCTTGGGTGAAGCAGTTATTAATTGCACTAAATTGATAAGAGCTAGGAATACGAAGAAGTCAGAGAGTCACAGAATATTCTGCATTGGAAGGGACACAGAAGTTGATAATAAATACATTAATCATGCACTCATCACTTTCATTTCTAATCTTTTGCTTGTGCCATCTTACCATATTCATAACTCCATTATTATTATTATTTTTCAATTTTTATATCTCATTGTGTATCTTTTTACAAGTTATTTTAGGTTTTGGTTTTAATTTCTGTTAGAGTTGCTCCTATACTCAGTTTCCTACTATTTATAACTGAAAATTACATTAAATGTCTGAATGTGGTATACTTGGTAAGTTTTAAGAGCCTTCATTCTTAGATAACACTTTCAGTAATATCCTCAAGTACACAAATATTCAAAAACTCAGACTGAGAGAATTTTCTGTAATGTTTTAGCTTCAAATCCTACAGCTTTCTCCTTTCTAAACTTGAAAAATAAGGTATCACACCTATCAACTTTTGGAAAATTATAGGTCATTCAATCTAGTATACCTGAAGAACTGCCTAAATATTTTTTCTTCTTCCTCCTTTTAATATTCCAGATACTAGAATCACTTCCCAAAATCAGAAAGTAGTTCAAAACCAGGAAAAAAAAACAACAAAAAACACTAGAATAATATAGCAGAGTCTGTTCCCCAAATCCTAGAGAAAGAAAAAATTAAGGATATTTAATTTATGTACTTACAGAGCGATGTGACCTAAGTTGGACCAAATATTAATGGGAAGAAGTTTGAAAATTTCCCTGTAGAATGCTGAAAAATTCTGCTTCAGAAAAGGGAGGAAAACCCACAAAATATGATACATTGTAGTCTGATGTGTATAGTCGTTAAAAGAACAAGTTTCTCAATATGTAGCTCATTTGACATATGAGCTGTGTCCAGGATGAAACCTATTGTTCATAGATTATTTTTTTTTAATATGACATCATTGCTTAAATAAATGCGCAGTTGACTTAAATTAGCTCTATTTGAATTCAGGCAGTTCTCCAAATTCTTTACAACCTTTCTTTGAAAAGGATGCATAATAAACCTGGCAATGCTTAGCAGCTATAACTGTCCTTCACCTCTTACACTGACAAGTGATGCAGTAAGCTGATTGTGGTTTAAACAATGCAACAGGTTTCAGAAATTGCTCTCATGCTTTTTAAGTCAGAAATAAAGCGAGGCTTTAACCCCACTATACTCTGTGCTCTGCAATCCCCCAGGTAGATTCTAAAATATGGAACAAAGCATCTTAGAAACATGTCCTACTTTGAGATTAAAATTTAGAGGGCCATTAAATTAAAGCACTGACTAATACTCCTTCCTTTTCTCTCTACCACATCTCCTTTCACATTTCATGAAACCATGTCAGGACTAGCCTACTGAAGCAGAATTAGAATTCCTGAGAGAAGATTTGAACTGTTGAATTGTTAAACACGTCAGCGTGTGAGAGATCCACACTTCTGCTCTACAGCAATAAGTAATACAAGGTCTATCTGCCTCGTCTTGATCCTTGGGTGAAAAGAACAATTGATGTCAGTCATGTTCAGCAGGTACCTACTCCTGTGCCTTACCTTGTCAATCCAGATGGAAATTAAGTGCTGCAAAGACCATTCATTGGCTCTGAAACTGCAGAGGTAGGTATGGTACACAAATTGAACAATATATATATAGCTCTTGTATATAAAAGTGTTTTAAAAAACTTAAGAAACATCAGAGTTCTCTTTAGAATTCTCTTGATAATACAGCTGATTATTGAAAAAAAAATTGGAGAAAAGGTCAATATATACAGTTCAACACAGAAATGATTGTATTATTTGAAACATTTTTGCAGTTGTTGATGTGGGGTTGAGTGATGAGCTCTAATCTCAATATATTGTAGAAGAATATCTTCCTTTTTCTGTTCGCTATTCCTTCACTAAATGAACTTCAAATCATTAAACAGAAATGCCTATTTGCATGTAACATTTAGCTTCAAAATTCACATGCCCAAAAGCATGAAAAGCAGGTGCAAAAGTATCTCAGGACACAGTTGCACTGAATAACCTTAGAATGAGCAACACATTTCTGAGGCACATCAGAAACAGATAATGCAGAAAATTTGCTGCTGCTTTCAGTGTCCTAATGTTAACTCACAGTCAGCTAACCAAAAGCAAAAGGCCACCAGCTCTGGCACTATCAGACAAATAGCTCATTTAAGATTAGCAATAATCTATTCGCTTTCATCTGTTGTAGATAAAAGGGAATCAGTAAAGAAAATTAAACACAGCAGGATTTCTTTTGGGTTCAGCCCACCTTTTCAGTCATTAATTTAACTGGGTTTTAATAAAAACCTTGGGGTGAGAACACAGCCACAAGACACAGATGTGGCCCTCCTTTGGCTTTCATTGTCCTCTATCTCCTCACACAGACAACGCAGGATATAGGGTAATTCAGAGCTTAAAACAAAGCTGGTGTACCACCTCAACAATCAACAACTTTTTGTGCTCTCAAATTCGTATAGACAATATTCAAAGTCATAGGGGTGGAAGAAGGTATTTAGAGAGGGATGACAGAGGGCTACACCAAGGCACAGGATGGGAAGACCACTCATATTGGCCACCAAGGCCATTCCTTTCTTCTTGGCTGTGAAGAACACATTAATGCTACCTAAGCTGGTGCACAAGGGACAAGCGTGAGCTGAAAAGACTCAACACATGGATTCAGTTAATTTCAGATACTAGGATCCCACTAGAAAACATGTTTGTAAAGATTTCATATGGAATGAAATTTTCTTTAAGCTGCCTGTAAGAAACTGTAAACACCTAGTTCCTCCTTCCTTACTCAATAATTACAAACTTCATTTACTTTCTTTTTTTATTTTTTTTACAGTGCTATACATCATACATCTTGCTCCAAAACCATAATTTTAATAGTTCTCCCCTTCATTGAGGGTATCATATATGCCATAACATTTAAAATATTGCTGTATCTGGAATTATGGCTACAATTATGGAGGAAGGCTCAGTGCCTTCAGCAATAGCATAATATAAACGCCACATAATAATTCCATCTCCCCTCCGAATGTCCACCCAGATTAATTTACACAAGCACGTTGCCCTTTTCCTCACATATCACAGATTCACAGTCCACCTTGGAGTGATAGATAATCGCTCTTTACACTCAGTGTTGTGCAAGTGATTGGGGTGAGACTTTCTCATTGAAATGCAATGATTGTACAGGCAACTGTTGCACAGGTGACTGGAAGAAAAGTTGTTTCTATGAAAAAGTTGACTTTTATGACCGCTGTTACAAAACCTTTGCATCAGCAACATGAAGAAAAATGGTTTCACAAATGAAAACGTACGTGTGAGGCAACGTACACTGACCAATTTCACTGGGTAAGGGAAAATAATGACTAAGCACAGTAGAACGAAACCTCAGGGGAATATTGTTTTGTAAATATATGCTGTATATGAAGGTTTTATAACAAATACAGCATTCAATATGAAAAATAAAGTCAGTCTGTCTTTATAGCAGCATAGCTGAAAGCATGGCCTGCTTTAAAGTTTTATTTTGCAATGTCTAACACCACTTTTTAAACAACTGGGCAAGTATATTTTTATAAATTCAAACCTTCATAAGCAATAAGATTTACTCTGAATACGGAATGAACTAGATATATCTTAAACCTTATAGGCAGTTCAATGGTTTCAAAGAATATTATTTGGTAATAACCACAGTTCATAATTTTCTGTCCATTTTATGCAATCAGATGAAGTTAAAAAATGAAGACAAAACCTATAACCAAGTATCAGATATCTAAGAGACAAACCATATAATTTGCAAGTGGTTAACGAAGGGTTAACGAAGCAGAGAATAATTCTGTAGTATTTTGCAAGAGCAGCTTTAGAACAGAACATGTCATGTGCCAAGTTATCCACTGTAATAAAAAAAAATACAGGGCAAAAGTCTGAGAATAATAAAGCAAATTTTAAAAGGCTAGATTAAGTATAAGTATAGAAAAGGTTCTATAATGAAACATGCTGAACTCCAGTAATATCACTGCATCTTCTCTAATGTATTATCAAGGTAGACCTTGCCACAGGGAGTGAGAATACCCTCAGCTCTGACCACATCTGATGTAGGTTGCTGTGACTGCATGGTGTCCAACCAATATCAGTGCAGTATCAAACAGGAATAGCAATCTGGCAATGTATAAGAAACTGCTAAATGAGTGACTGAAAGACAGATATGGAAGATGAGATTCTACAAGAAGTGAAAGAGAACATAACTGACAATTATTTTTTTTCAAGGAATAAGCTTTGTAAGTTTTGAGAGACATGCTGAAAAAAATCCCACAACCCACAGTCCACAACATTACCTTGATTATATGTCCCTATTTTGGAATATATTTACATATAAACATATACATAAAAGCAATCTAGATTTTTCAATAAGCAGGAAATGTCCAGCAGTATGGGTTTTTGCATCTTAGCTTAGTGGTTTGGGTTTCTAAATTCAAAAAAATCAGCACAACACAGACTTGAAATTTTAATGCTGGACTTGAATTTAAGTTTACAGAAAATCTCATCAACTTTGTATATTCCTCAATGATATAATTTGTCTTTGGTAAATATTAAGATAATATACTAAAAAGAAGTTTGCCCTTACAGCAGAATATATTTATCCATAAAAGAAAGCCTACCAAAGAAATTAAAATGCAAAAAAAAAAAAAATAAAGTAAAGCCAAAGGGAGATGCATTTTATGTGTTAAGATTACTGAAGGTGCACTCCTAGTCAAAAAATCATATCCATGATTAAGACATCCATTCACTGAAAGGAGCATAAATATTCCTTATTGTTGTATGTATCAATATCTCAATAAATGGACCGTATCAACCACAATGGTGAACCGATCCTAAGAGACAGCAAGAAAGGTCAACAGCTGATGACACAATTCCATTATTTTGCATCTTACCTTCCGAAGAATCTCACTGTATTTTTCACTTACTAATTTGTAAGAACATATGAAGAGTAGGACTTGGCCTGATTATTACAGTGTTTTTGAGAACACACACAGCAAACAGCTGTCCCTGCATTGTTTTAGTTTGTGGGGAGGGGAGGGGGAGGGCAGGGTTTGACATTGTAACCTTCATAATGATGCAATATCTGAAATATCATTGACAATAATATTAGTCACTATGTACAAATTATCTTTACTTCAGAGACTGAAGTGTAATTCTGTTTCTCAAGACAAGTTACTAATAAGGTTTTAATTTCAGAAACAAGGCTCTGTCAGCAGCTGAAAGGTTTATCTAACTTACATTGCCAGTGGAGGATGGCTTGAGATGACTACAAAAAAGGAGCAATTGTTCCATCCAATCGACAAAAGCCTCCTGTGGTCTGCTGTTTATAGTTTTGGGTGCAATACATCAAAGAAACAAACATGGAGAAGATAGAGACAGTTCAGGGGACAGCAGTAAGAATGTTCTCACATCCAAAAAATATGTCCTAAATATGTCCTATAGAATGTGAGCATTTCAGTTCATCTAGCCCAAAATAGAGAGAAGGCAACACATGCAAACATACACTTTTAAATATAGACACATAAAGACATATATGCAAACAAACATATGGAATTAGTTCAAAGTGAGGAAGATTTAAGTTACACACTAGGAAGAATTTTCCAGGACTAGAAACCATTGAGCAGTTCACAGAAATCAACTGCCTACGGAAGCCATGAACTTCTGTCACTAGAGGTGTTCTGTTCTTTTTTTTTCCTAAGAATTAATTAAATAAAACTGTTCCAGAATTGGTTCAAGTACAGCTGATCTCATGCTCCAGAGAAGGATTATACAGGATGATCTCTCAAAGTTCATTCTGACCTTTTTTTCTAAAATATTATAATTTTTAAAAGTTAAATATTAAATAAATTAAACTTCAACTTACATGTTTTTTTATCTGCAGTAAGAAAAAACAAATCCATCATTATATTCCCCAAAAATAAAACTATAGATACATTAATTACATGTCAAAAATTAATGCATTTTCTATGCAGGTTGTGCATGCAGATTTAACATTTAAAGCAGAACCGCATGAGAAAAACAAATCAGTTGTATTTCCAAGTATTGCTTTACTACAGAAAATTCAAAAGAAAAATGAACTAGGGATGTATAGAACATTGGGAAAAGCAACTTAAAAATATTAATATGGTCCATTAAGCTACTGAAACTGGGTGTAACACAGATACCAGCTTCAAAACAGTTCCATTTACTATAAGCAAACACAGGAACGTGTGAAAAGGACAAAAATCAGGCTTTAATTTTTAGTCAGATCATTTGGTCTCATTTGTTTAAGTTATTTATCACTAATGATACTATGGACAACATTTTAAGTTGCCACTGACCACCTATTTAAAGAAAACATTAAATAGCTTTTATTGAGTATCAGACCTTCAGTATGTGCTTTATATTTCTTTTTGACAGAGATATGATGGCTTCATTGATTTTTGGTTCCATTTATGTCCATTTTGTGCCCATTGTTCTGACAAAGAACAGGAAAGCACTGAGCAGCAATAAATGCCTGTTATGTATAATTTCTAAATGGTGATGGTTACATCTCTGTTATTTCATTCATATAAATAAGGCGAGATAACTAAAATAGGCAAAGTTTTAAATGCATTTGTAAGGTACCACTCACTTTGTAGGATTTTTTTTTTTAAATTACTTTTGCAGTGATAAACCATTTTACTAAACCTCTGCCTCTTGTCTTTTGCTTAAGTGGTATTATCAAATCTACATTTAGCAAAAACCTTACTCTTAGTAAAATTGGCAGGCTTCCATCAATGCCATGATTCAGATGTGGAAGGGTACTCAAGTACAAGTAGTTTGCTAGCTGCAAGACATAAATGTTATCCAAAAGACTAAAATTCACCCTTGAAACAGGACTTTCTTGGAACATAGACAGTGTGCTGACAGAATTTATCAGGGCTGAACTCCAGCAGAGATAATTCTTGACATGATTCAGAAAAAATTCCATTACTGGAGCTGCAGAAGTTTTGCTGGAGAGCTGGCAATCACACACTGGTAAAAAAAGCACTGAAGGGAAAATGTGCATTATGTCAGAGAAAAACCTGCTTCATGAGACATTCCAAATGTAAAATTTGTTTTATCATTAGTGTTTCATTAGTGAGGATGATACAGCAGATTTTTTATTTAGACATATAGGAATCTCAATTCACATTCACCGCCATAAATTTCTCTAATTTACTGATTTAAACAGAAAGTTCTCGTAGCCTGGAAAAGACTGAAGTACTCAAAGGGAAAATAAATCAAAACCATAAAATTATGAAACTGGTATCTCTAATTATGATCTTCCCTGAAAACATTTAACCTTCAAAGCCAGCATGCCTGGATTATTTCCAGTCACGATCTTTTCTTGGAAAATTGCATCTATAGAACAAGATAATGAAAAATAACACATTTACTTCATTAGAAAGTAAACCTTTTTTCTAAATGAATGTTAGAAGTCCAGTCAGAAAAAGTCTATAATCATTGGCCAAATGATTAAAAGTACATTAAATCTTGTACTCTGAAGACAATGTTTTAATTGAGAAAACTGGAGTGCAGAAATTCATCAATACTCTAAGCATCATACTACTTTTTTTTTTTTGATCCATCAACTTAAACATTATAATATATTTGGCCTGTATAATCCCAGTTCTCATATGTTATGTTCAAAGCTGATTTCTTCTGTCAATGACAAAAATGTAAATCCTTTGTAATCAGGACCAAAATTTGACGTCATTTTTTTGTACATTCCAGATCAAAACAATTTCTACTTATTCTTCTACTCCCATAAGAAACTAATACAGTAAACACTCAGCTAAAAAGCTAAAATTACCTATAATCTTGATAATGACCTAGTTTGCTATAAGTTTCCACCTACTTGGGAAAATAAAACAAAAAAAGAAGTTACCATTTCCTGTTTGTTTCTTATAGCAAAATAGACCATAAAACAGAAATATTTTCTTTTATTTGAGGATACAATAACTGGAGATAGTATTTAGTTATGTAAGAAGTTTTAGTTGATTTGAATGTAAAAGATTACCATTTGTCCTCACACAGAATCATATGCAAATACACTAAGTAACAACTAGACTATATACATCATGCATTTTCTGCATTTTCTCAATGTACGGTAAATTTAATGTCTCTGGGATGTATTAAACACGTGCAGCAGCTGGATGATCTGGAAGCCTCGAGCTCTACAGCACTTATGCATACACTATTGATACCTGGTAGTTCTGCAAGTCTATATCTCCTTGAAATGTCCAACATACTGCTTTGAATGCTATAACTTGGCAGTGAAAGCCTAGGAAACAAAGTGCACAAATCATGGAAATTTTCTAATACTTAGCAGTCCTTCTAGTACTACACAGCAGGCCTCAGAAGCTGGGACAGACCTGCAAAACTTACTCTTAGAAACTCTTAGTTTTTGCAAAAAGTCTGAGAATTCTACCAAGAACGGCAGATGTATGAACATACAAAGTACTTAGCAGATTGTGTCAGATGTGGATCTTTCAGAGACAGATGCAGGATGAAAAACAGGAATATCCTCTTCTACCCTCTCAAATACATTGGACTTTTTATATTGAGAAGCTGGTTCACTCTTAGCACCTCTGAATGTCTACCTTTTTACTGAGAACACCAGAAACTGTAGGACATATACTACATCAGTGACAGATGGTACACTACACTTATGTCTGTAGAATGTACTATAAAATTACCTATTGACTCTCTCTCAGATAACATTTGGCTTAGAGAAATCAATTCCTTAGTCATGCTTGTCAAAGGCTAACACTGGCCAGTAACACAAGCCAGAAAAGGCATACAGAAGAGTGAAAGTATTTAAATAAACATCAATTTTGAGAAGTCCAGAAATAAACTTTTTAATAAAATACATTTCCAATATTAGGCAGGTATGTATTTGTCTTCAAAGTACAAAATACTTATTTTCCCTTTCTGTGGAAAGGCAAAATAAAACACTGGTAAACATGTCTCTTTAACGCTGTTGTGCTTTTATTTTTCTGTTTAAGAAAACTTGGCTGTTCTACTGGGGCATGAGACAATTAAAGAATGTTTAGCCCTCCCCTGAGCATGGAAATTCTTTAAAAGCAGTGTCCACCTCTGACTGTGAAGGATGAAAACTGCTAGAGCACAATAGAAGTAATAATGAGTCCTCTGAAGTTAAGCATGGCATGGTCACAGATGCAGGCACTGCAAGCTAATAAAAAGAACTAAAAATTAATCTAGACAGCAGATTCCTGTTGAATTTCTCCACTGTAATCAGCTGTTTATTGTCATGCTACATTATGAATAAATGAAAGATTTAAAAGGCTTCAGCATTTATTAAATTCCTAATTGGAATCACAGATATTGAGATCTGAGGCTACAGCAAGTCATTTTCACTGATAAGTAAGCTCATCATAACATCCTCAAAGATGCTATTCAATAAATATGCATAAGTATTTGCTGAAACAGAAAGCTGCTTCTCTCCACTCTATAAGAGTAAAAAGTTTTGGGTAGTTTCTTTAGTCCTAATTGTAGCTAAATCAATAGAGTTGGAAGTAAGCTGCCTGATCTGAGGTTGTACTGGTGGGCAGGGACAGATGTAAAACAAAAAAGAAATAAGACACAGGAAAGCATTTTGAAGTGAGCGTATTTCTCAAGTTCAAGGAAAGTGAAAAGTTAGACTATTTTCAACACCGTGTGTATAAAAATCTCTAGCATGTCCCTATCAGCATATGCAATAATTCATACACAAATAAACTGCACCAAAATTTTCTTGACAGAGAAGGAAATAAAATTCCTGACTGAGAGCTTACAAAATATAGCAAACAAAGCTATCCAGATATGCAGACTCCACTGGATTTGTACTGTAACTAGGACTCTGAGCAACAGGCTCCGCTACATCTTTCAAGCAAATACAGACATATGTGCCCTACATATAATCTATACTAATATTCAGTATTATCAGACCACCTGGGACAAGATTTTGGGATTCACATATATGAATATGTTTACAGTACAAAAATAATCAGTAACATTTAAAGTTCTATTTTGCTTATCATTAATGAGTCATTATTTTTCTGTCAAATAACGTTCTAACACTTTGGAAGCAGTATCTGCTGTCATCTCACTGATGACTGCCAATTTATTTTGCTACTCTACCACTCATATACAGGTCTCATTCATTGAATTCAATTAACTCTCCCTAATATCTCCCTCTTTTAAGTACATCTCACAGAATCAAAAGCAGGACTGATAAAAGGAAATAAAGGAAAAAAGGAATCTGGTACTGTTTCAGGATCACCCTTTTGAGCAGCTGCCTAGATCTGAGATTTCATGGTCAGAAGCTGAAGGGCGAACAGGAGTTTTGCAGGCAAGGGAGACCAAATGGTGAGCACAATGTCAGGAGATGAGGTAAGTTCATATCAACGAGGTAAAAACAAAATGACACAGGAAAAAGAAATGGCAAATTCTGAGTTTCTAGATCTGGATAGCAACCTAGTGGCAAGCTGGTGGAATTTGTTAATTGAAAAATAAGAGAATCCACTACAAGGAATCTTCTTACCTTCTATGTAATTTTCAAGCTGTCAAATTTAAGCTTATGATTTTATTGCCCTTAGAGTTGAAAATATCCTCAGGGAAAATATTTGTCTGAAAGCAAATTGAATTGCAAGCACTTTAATATTAATCTGCTTTACTCAATATATCTCTCCTATTCCAATGATGCTTGGTTGATGCAGAGCAATTCTGCTGTTGACTCTCAACAAGAATGACAGGGCATTTAATACACATAGGTCTGAATCACATTACGTGTCTGACCATAAAAACCTTGGGGACATAACCAAACCTAAATCCTACCAGTCCTCACTTCATATATATTTAATAGGGCTTAATTCTGGAATACGAAGTCCAACTAAACCAGGTTCAGTAATTTTCTGTACATTTTCAAGGTTACCTGCTTTTTTCCCTGTTGCCTCCATGCAATGGGAAGCTTCGGCTCATCCTTTGTAACTAGGAATTTCCATATATTTAAAAAGGGAAAAAGAAAACACCATATAAGAAAATAAGGAGTCATTTCTCTCTTTCAGGCTGAATAGTACAGATTAGGTATGTAGTTTTATTATTATTACTGTTGTTGGGTTTGCGCCTCATGAGCACTGCATGATGTCATCACTCAATGACACAAAGACCATGTTCTTCTACTTTTTTTTTTTATCTGAAATCCTCAAAGTTCAGCCACAGAAACAAAATCAAAAGAATTTGTTGAGAAACAAAAGACAAAAGTATAGAGAATCGTTCACAAAATGAAGGGTTTCACTATACTGCTTCCTCTAACATAAATGAAGGGAGAGGAGTGGAATAGCAGCATTGCTAAGGGATGTAAAAAAAAAAACCCAGCACCCTTTTCATTGTCTTTTTGTTAATGTAATCTGGATAAACTGAACAGCCTATCTATTTCTTCTAAAGTGGAGATGGAGAGAGAAACAGTGTTAAAGAGGAACTGAGGTGCTGTCAGGGAAGCTCCGTTAATCTCTAAAGAACTAAGTATGTCTAAACAAATTGTGGATAAACATTGTTCCATAGCAGAACCGTGAATTGTTTACCTACCCAACAGGTGCCAAGGGCTGCTTTTCCCTCTATTTCCCTCTCTTCACAGCTCTCAGTATTGTTTAGACATTGGTAGGGCAGCGATAACATTTACAGTCACATCAGCTTCAGTGTAGATGTATGGTCCATAGCTTTCAACTGTGGTGCAAATATTTCTTGTATTTTTTACACTCTATAAGGTTGTTCCCTGACATTTAATCTCAGGAACAGTATGCAAGGCAGATGAAAAACGTGTGTTTTTATAGAAACAGGTAAAGACAAAGACCAGGACAAAACATTAGTTCTTGATAAGCATAAATCATAAAATCATTAGGTCGGAAAAGACTTTTAAGGTCATTGAATCCTACTATTAACCCAGCACTGCCAAGTCCACCACTAAACCATGTCTGTAAGCACCACTGGAAAGGAAATTTTGTCTTATGGTCTTATGCTATGTGTCTTCGAGGGATTGTGTCAGTGATTCCCTGATACAGGACAGCAGAGCATCTGTAATCTGAGGCAGTCAGATGTGGCCCAGCTACAGACAGGGCCTGTAGCTGTGCTCTGAACATCATGAGCAGAGCTGAATAGTTCCCAGTCTTAAGATGGTTCATGCCAGTCAACTTTCCACTGTTACACTGGCTCTTCTTGAAAAAGTTCACATGGACAGGCTCTCACCAATGTATTACACTTAAGTTATACTCCACTAATAATGCAAAAAAAAGATAGGCCACTGGGTTTAGAATTGGATAAAGGCTCAGAAGAGCCACCGTCAGTTTCTTATTCAATACAAACTTATATTGTGCTTTAAATGAAAACATTTAGATCTAACTTCATAACGAGATATCCAAAAGACATCTTCAGCTAACTCCAAATCTGGCAGCAGAAGCAGGTAAAAGACTCGCAACCTTCGGTCTGGGCACTTCTCTCACTGTCTAAATGTTTGCTCAAGCTCTGCATTCAGGTAGCCCTATTTTAAGCAGAATAAGCAAATTGCCTCCAAGCTCATATCCATGACCTTTCAAATCCAGCAAGTAGGGTTGCTTGCAAGACTGAGTCAGACTGTAGTTC
Source organism: Campylorhamphus procurvoides (assembly GCA_013396655.1). Classification (NCBI taxonomy): domain Eukaryota; kingdom Metazoa; phylum Chordata; class Aves; order Passeriformes; family Dendrocolaptidae; genus Campylorhamphus; species Campylorhamphus procurvoides. Next base: position 153,328 of record WBMV01001084.1, on the reverse strand, counting down.
TCAGAAGACAGCAACCCATGAAGACTCCTTAAGTCAGGGCAATGTTACCTACACACACACGTTTTTATGACTCAGCTGCAAAATCTACCTTGTATTGTACAAAGCTCTTTTTTTTTACTCAATAAAAGCAGACCTTATCATGGAAATCTAGCGTCATTTCTGAACTGAAACATACTTCCGTGGTATAAAAAAATTATTACATTTATTCCAAATTTTGGAGATTTCAGGCTAAACTTGTGAGAGGCATTTAAACCTGGTTTGTATGGAAAGAATGAGGTTTTAGAACAGATACAATACGTTGCAGCTAAGCCTTAATAGTCTTCCTGTACTACAGAGAGCTTCTAGGAAGACCTTAAAATGACTGTGGATTTTTAGAAATATTAAAAGAAAGACACATTAGGTGTCAGTAAAAAGAGTTGATAAGGGTTCAAAAAAACAAACAAACAAAAACAGCTAGGCTAGGAAAATATTTTCTTATGCAACCAGCTGAAGGACAATGGATATTACTGAGAACAAGAATAATTTTATAAGATAAAAACCATCCGTATATGAAAATAAAGGCAGTTTCTAAGTATCATGACAGTTGCACAGTAACCAAAGAGAGTAAATGAGATCTGAATACTATGGAGAACAGGTAATTTCAAAAAATCAAAAAGAACACAGCATGAAAAAAATGCTTTAGTACTATCTTGAAAAGGAGAAAAAGTAATATTGATAAAGAATATGAAAGAAATACAAATAATGGAAAATTATAGTTGTTTGATAATCAAGAAAAAACATAATAGGAAACTATTATGGAAGATCCAAATAATTAGTAAATAATTAATATAATACGGATTATGAAAGAATATATTTATACGTATTAAATTGGGAGAAGAATATGAGGTGAAGTAGTAAAAAAAGTAATACAAGACATTCTAAGTAATGCAACATACTAAGAAAAAGATCAAAAAAACCACAACCTCCAAAAAAAACCCTTGAGTAACTTTATAATGAAAAATCAGTGTAACTGGGAGCTGAGTTAAAAGCTGTAAAACCAATCATCATGACCTAAGAGGACATTTAAAGAAAACAAAACAATGTTAGAAAACAAGAAGCCAAATAAATTTAGGAAACATGCACATATGCATGAAGGAAAACATATATATGAAGGAAAACAGAACTAAATTAATTTATGAGTATAGTTTCAATGTAAATTCTTGGCTTCAATATTTCTAACTTTAGATCAGCTATGTAATCATGGAGGGCTCAACTCCATCTATGGTCAACAAAAAAAACCAGTAGTAGGCAGTTTCCTCAGACTCTCTGAGAAACCTCCTTCCTTCCCAACATCAAGGGCACAATTCTTTATTAATGGAGGGGTATACTGGGTAAATAAAACATGTTAAATAAAATGGCTGAATAGTCAAAACAAGATAGCTCAAACTACATATACTTACTTGCATTTAGAAAAGCAGAGGATAGGCAAGAAAAACACACTAATTATACGCAAGTAATTTCAATATGTGTCTCTCTGAGGATCTGAAGCAGAGTGTTTAGAATAATCTTCAGTTTCAAAAGAGTATGTGTGAGACACTGTGTAGAGAATCTGTACATCTCTGATGACGTGTGGAGAATCTATGAAAGCATAAGTATGTCTAAGATCAGTGAATGTTTCCCTTGCTTTGAAAATTACTCTGCTCCCTTTGAAGTCAGTAGCAATTCAATAGAAATTGAATAATCCCTGTGCAAATAAATAAGAAGAATATAAAGTAAATAATACAATTGCTTAATATTAAATATCACTAGATAAGAATTTCCAAGAAAGGCACAAGTTTAATGTGCAGAAATGTATCCCATGAAAATACTGTAAGCATAATAATCTTTAAAGCATAGTAAATGGTTGGCATTTACATATTGCAAAAGTAGTAAATACAGACAGTAAAAAATCTGGAACTGGTTATGAATGAAATACATTTTAAAGTGGAACCACAGTAAAAGAACACTATTCTGTTGAAATTCTGACTACATTCTGTCTCAGAGATAATAATGCTCATACTTCAAAGAGGATTATCCAGGTTGCTTAGAAGCACCACATGACCTTCATATATCATAGTGAAAAAGACTCATATAAGTAGGAAGTAGTACAGAAGAAGGTCATTAGCATAATGAAGAAAATGAGATATCTTAGCTCCTGATAATCGTTAGAGAAAACATTACAGATCTCTACCGAACATGAACACAATTAAGAATAGATTGAAGCTTCAGCAAAATCTGATTTGTAACAAACAGGACAGATAGAAACAGGAAAACATAATAAAGTGGATACAGGATTCTATTAGCCTGTATTATAAGAGGAGGGACAGAGAAGAACCAATCTTTGAAAATTAACTTGATTCAGCTAAACACACACCTTAAACATGCCATTCTTTGATACATTCCAAATATATATGTCCAAAGTAATAAATACTTAAAAACATTCCTGCCTCAAACTACAAGGATATACTAAATTATTTACAAATATCTGTTAGGAAATTTTTGTCCCAATACTCTGGCAACAGCAGAATAAAAATTGAAGACATAACTTAAAAGTTTTAAGCAGAATAAAGCTTTAGCATCAATTTATCTGGTGTAAATTTTTTCATGCTTTTATTCAGGGAAGATAAATGTTTGCTTAAGTTAATTAGACCAAGAACGACTTTTGTCTTCAGCCACTGAAAATTTCTCAGAATAATTATATGGGCTAACTGGTTGCAGATATGCATTGTAAAATGCTTGACACTAAAGACACATGATGTACATACCAATCTCTTTAACATCAATGATGATCATCAACTTATTGTACCAAATATGGATTCTGATCACTCAGCCTATTGTCACCCTTGTTTATAAGGTTACCAGCTGGCAACAAGTTCTTCTTCAGTTCTTCAGTAGAGGTAGATGCTCTTCTCCTTATCTCTTTCCCTGTTCACCATGGATCCATGTTTCCATGCAAAGAGCATTTGACTGTATGATACTTAGAGAATATAGAGGGACTAGAGGAGCAAAGTGCACATCAGTAGAGCACGTATCAGAAGACGATTTGAAAAGGAGTCTCAGAGACTGACAGAACTTAACTGACAGTGGAATGTAGCCAGTTCCCTGTGTCCAAAATCTTTGTACTTCTGTTCTAAATGGGATGGTTAACTGCTGAACTTTTATGGAATCTTGAAATAGTAAAACAAAACAAAACAAAAAAACCCCAAACAAAACAAACACATACAAAAAACAAAACAAAAGAAAACCCAAAAAAACCCACAGTAGGAGCTCTGCACTAGGACGTACTTAAACCTGTGATACACAAAGTCAAGATCTTAGCCTCTAGATACTGAATGTGGCAGATCCGTTGTCTGTCTGCTAAGAAATTTCTGAATGCCAAGTCCATAGCGGGACTATAGCATTAGCAGTGCTGCATATGGATAATATCCCTAACAGCAGTGATGCAACTACAAATTTTGGGGGAAAAAACCAAAACAGGCAAATTCTTACTTGTCCAGAAAATAGAAAGGCAATTCCTATACTACCCAGCTGTGTGTTTAATAGCCTAGAAAGAGTCTGAAGTGCCCCACAAAGAATGCAATTAGCCTGCAAACAGGGCAGGTCTAATCACTTTTGCCTGGCTGGTCCTCTCCATTTCATAAGTATCCACCTCTACAAGCTGCTACGTCTACTCTTCAGTATTGGTCCAGTGACTACCGTGAATAAATGAGATTCATCAAAAATGAAATGGTTTTCACAGTGGCCTACTGTTTCTTTATTTTTACCTGTTAATTCAGTTGAGGATGTCAAACCACTCTGGATGGGAAGTCCGGAAAGACTCTCAAATAAACCTTGCCAGTATAGTCATTATGCCATGCTGATAGTACATTAATGCAAATATCAGATTATAAAGCACAGACATAATCTATAATTACAGAAGAAAAATAAAATGCTTTATTTCATCATTTTTTTCCCTCTACAGCAGAAAAAGTCCTCAGTCCCATGTTATATAATTATTCCAGTGTTTGGCAAAGTAAAAAAACCTTCTCTGAAAGGGTATTCCCTGTTTTGTTGGTAACCACAGAAAGCTCTGCTGTCAGTTTGCTGATAGACATATGCTACCAACAAAATTTCAGTCCTACACTTCACTCATGCACAATCTATATGAATATTTAGAAGCCTAATATATAGGTAGAGCCAATCATAAGAAAAGCATAAGCTTTATTCCAAGTTTATCATCAGGTATTTAATTAGCAGATTTTCACTGAAGTCTTCAACTAACAAGCAAAGTAAGATTACCCTTCAGTACACTGTTTTCCTCCTCTGCAAAAGAAAAAAAAAATCTGGAGAAAAGCAGACAATGTAGCAGGAAAATGAGATGTTTAAATTAATCAGAATAAATTAACTCAAATGGGCAATAATGAACATTACAAATAAGTAGTGATATTTCTCACCTTTCTTTTAAGAACTTTACCATGTGCAGACTAAATGTGTAAATAAATTTCATTTTCGTACAGGTATGATTCAAATTTTAAATTTGTACCTATAGCTGGTGAAAGAGATACTCCATTTAATAATTCTTTTTTGGCAGGTATGTTATTGAGTAAATATTGATTCTCATTTTCCACATTCATGGTACTGTTGGCCTGCAAATACAGTATTTGTGCAAACAGATGTCTCACTTCCATCTTTCAGCAGCCTTGCACTTGTGATGATAATTGACAAAACAATGACTCAAGCCATATGTCTACCCTAAGTTTTACATATACACACACACACATACAAATACATCTATCTGTATCTACTAGTACACATGCACACATACACACACATCATCCCCACTGACATGCCCAAAGCATGGCGTACACCAAGCTACCTATTCACCTCAAGAGCACAGCCAATTTTTAACAAGCTAGGCACATCCCTATCTTGAATTAAGTTTAAAAACCTTTTTAACACAGTCACATTCTCATAACAAAGGCAGAGAGAAGCACACAAATGTTTATATTCAGAAAATATACAAGCTAAAAAACACCCCACCAAGTATAGTCTTGAAACAATTTGAAGCCTTTTTTTTGTCTCAGAAAAGCTGTATTTAGTCTAAAGGATCGTCTCTTTTGTGACTAGCAGTCTTTCTGAAAACTATAAAATAAGGAAATAAAAAATGGGTGTCTCAGATCCCAGAGAATAGTAGGTGATACGCTTTATTTTTCACCATCACCTTAGCTTTAATTTAGATTAACCACAAAACAGTTCCTAGTCCTTTCAGAATTCACTCTGAAAAATACAAAATATTTTAGTGCACAAGACAGGGGAAATTATTTGAAAACTTCTCAATGTTGCCCTAACAGTTGTTTACAGAAGTCCCATTCATCATCTCATCCTTAGGATTTTTCTTTTACATGTTATATATTTCACTCATTACACAGCTGAAATGTACACAAGGTTACCTCTAAGCTGGACAGTCCTGGACAGTCTCTGTTTTCTAAGGAACCTTTGCTATCAGGGGACAGAAACAAAGCCTTTTGGTAAGTTCAGATGATACAGTTAACATAAGTGAATTATTCCCTGTAAGGGATGAACTCTGTTATCTAGCCTTCATAAATTATTTTTCTTAAAACATAATTTAGTTTACAAAGGATAAACTAGTCAGAAAATAAAAGCCAGATGATCACACTGGATTCAAGAAGACATTAATTCTAGAAGCTCTTTGGTGGTATTGACTGATCCTGTTATTAAGGCTGTTAATTAACTGCAAATATTCTGCTTGATTTAAAACTTTTAAAGTGAAGGATGTGTAAATATTTTCAGGACTTCCTAAGTGCCTCTCCACTAGTTTATTCTAATATAAATTACAAATGATCATAACAGAAACATTGTATATGCACAAGGATTCATTATCTTCCCATCCAAACAATTAAATAGCAACATAAACATATACAGCAGCATATAAAATAAAATAAGCAATTATTTCTTCTGGAATATTATGCCTATGGTTTCTCAAATATCGTTTCTCAGAATGATAAACATTTTACTTTTTCTTTTTAATATTTACAATTTACCCAATGTCAAAGAATAATCAGGCTGAAAATAATGAGTATACAATCAAACCTTTGAAGTACTTGACAAAAGGAAACAAATAAATACCTGTTTGTAATTTGAGATTTTTTTTCCTCATTAGCTTATACCAATTTCTTAAAATAAAGAAAAGGGATTGATTAAATCTGTGCATAAGAACATCTCAGCAATATTAGGTTTTCCATGATGAACATGCCCACTTAAATGTCTGGTCCTTCACCTTACAGCTACAGCCTTTAAAGTTAAGTCACTTACTAGAAACCCATTTCTAGGTAGATTTTAAACCACCCAAAAGTCCTTCTCATCACCTTTTATAACACAGGTTTATTTTTGTCTTTCCTAGCTACCTACTAGTGTCCTCACGCCTACCCTGTACATAAGGTTACCTCCCCGCTGCTCTCCCTCACTCCACAGCTGTGCACTGGCCATGTGGGAGGACAGATCACAGCCATGGGTGTGCACACAGGTCATATGTACAGCTCATCCAGCTGAAGAGCCCTTCAGGGACAAACAGTTTGTTCTGTCCCAGCTACCCAAACACCTGCAGCTCTGCCCTCCTTTTTCTGTGAGGAATCACTATTTCTGACCCTAGGGAAAGAGGAATGTTGTGGCCTGAAAGTACAACTCACATTTGAGTGACTAACTAGACAGAGATTTTCTCTCACACAGCAAGGCTGCCTTTTGCTAGAAGGCTTTTCATCCAGAGATGCATTTCTGAGTCTCTTCTACTGCTATGGGGACATGTGGTCTTCAGCCCCCTGAAGTGCTAGCAGGACCAATGGGATTAACAAGTAGTGGCAAGGGGACAGAATCTCCCAAGAAAGGTGAATTCTACATAAAGGACAAGTGGCACTTTACTACCAAATATACAAAATAAATTGGTTCCATCCTAAAGATGTATCATACATCTATCGATACATATACCTGGAAACTGGTATTGCATGTTGTTCTTGCCTTATGTCAAGGTAAAACTTTTACCCTCTATTATTGGAGAGTATTTATTTTATGATTTTGTCCTTTTGCAAGACAGATGCAAAATTATGTGCCATCATCCAAAAAAAAAAAAATCCACACTCCCTCTCCCCCCCAAAAAATCAAAAACACCCACAACCCCAAAAAACCCACAAACCTCAAAAATATGAAATTCCATTTTATTTTGCTCAAAATTTGAGAATTTCCAAGGAAGATTACTACTCACCCTTTGCAAACATAGTGAAGATGTCAGATTACTGACCCAACTGCACATCTGTCAAACATGGCAGCGCAAAGCACCTAAGCAGTCAAGAAACAAGCTCTGTCTTTTTGAGCAATGCGACCATTAAGTCCGTTGATTTAGCAGTCTTTCCTGCACCTTATGGAAGACAACGGCTCCTTTCCTATGGGATGATGTGCAATGGAACTGCAGAAATGGGTCTTATTACAACATGCCATTGAGTACTTTTGGCCCATGTTTCAAATTGAAGAAAGGCCCAGTACTTAAGTACCCTGTACTTGAGGCAGGCTGAGAAGCCCTTGGTAGATACATTAACAGTTTCTAGAAACTCAGGTAAAGTGGAAGATAATATAAACACACTATGAAGCTCTTTAACCCAACAAAGTTTTTATATAATTATAAACTAAAACAATTTAAACACAGACTCTGATAAATCCCCAGCAAATATAAATCCTCTCTTACCTTTTCAGATCACATCATACAATTGAATAAAAATTTCAATTTGTAGTACAGAGATGGTGTACACAGCCAGACCCACTCTTTCACCTTACTGCAGAGCACTATTTTCTACTGTGTAATTGATTACATTTCACTAAATCATCTTTTTTTTTTGTTGTTAGAAAGAATTGAGGACTAGAAAAAAACCTGTGTTGTGGAAGCAGACCAAAACTGGGACTTTGGAAAATGCGCAAACACATCTCTCAGTGGGATTTTGTCACCATGATCACAGCAGTATGCAGTAAATAGCTTCTCTTTAGCTGACTTGCACAGGCTTCAGAATGACATTATTAGTATTAAATTGAACCTTTGGAAACTAGTAATTTATGTTATAAATTCTCTGTTGTTTTGTCAAGATTTTAAATGGGAAAGCACAACTTGCTTTAGGATTTCTGTAAATAGGAAAAGTTCTCTTGAGGCTTTCAAATTATAGTCCTCAGAAGTCAAACAGAAGTGCTTGTGTCAGTCACAGTTTGAAATCTTAACTGCTAATGGTAGGATATATTTTTACATTCACTTGGAATGTAAGATTTCAGAAGTTTAAGAAAGGCTGTGAGGGGTAAAGTTCAGCGTGTACGCACAACTGATGAAGAATCATTTGGAGACATGTACATACCTGGGGCTGGCAGAAAATTTTATGTGATAAAGATGGTACATTAGGTCAGAGGTAGCTAAAAGTGAATTTCAGATTCTTCAGGGACATTCTCCTTCTAGTGAATAAAGGGCAAATGGCCATCCTCTTGTTCCATTCCTCCCTGCAGGCTTCAGTGAAGTTGACCATAAGGTAAGGTTGTACTTCATGACAAGTACAGTCAGGTTCCTGGGAAACTGCTTAAAAGGCCTTGTATTTGTGATCTCCTTCACATGCAACTATTTTTTCCTCCTTTCCAAAAAGGAAAGGATCTGCATCCTTTCTGCGGCAGCTTGCAGAACAAATACTGTCATGTATAGTCTTAAGCACTAAGAAGAGACAACACTCTCCTACCTACTCAATACAACAACTGTGGTGCCACCAACCTGGTCCAAGTACTTTGAAGAAAATCATGTCACTGGTGAAAAACAAGCATTCAAAACTGAAAATTAATCCTCCTCCTCCAGAAAAAACCCCAGCCCATCCCACAATAAAATTTTCTTGAGTTAAAAGATCGGAGAGGCAAGTGGTATTCAGACCTTAGTCCAAATGTACCTTTGAGATTTTTGCTAGAGCTCAGCTTTTACATATTATTTTTAAAGTGATTTGTACTTCCTCTCAACTAAGAGATTTTTCCCATTTATAAGAATCTCATCTGTTATTCACTTCTTAATCCTCCCATGCTTCAGTTACAGAACCATAGTAAACCTGAGATACTGGGAGTATTTGAGTACCCAGAAAACTCTCTAAAAAATATGTAAAGTTACAAAATCAACTATGAATAAATAAATGAATAAAATATGAGTAGGCTATCTTATTAAATGTAATTTCTATAGTGTATAGTATCAAGCTCAAGTTCTTTGCTGCCATCTTTATGTTGAGATCTCCACACTGGGATTCAGAACAAATGAAGTTTCCTGAAGGACCAGGTAAGGACTGAAATCAATTACTTCACTTTCTAAGGCAAAATAATTCTCTTTGGAGAATTGCAGTCTTTGCATATGACACTAATATAAAGTTTTCAAGAGCATCATCATGCCTCAGAGTATTGGGGAATTAAGGACAATGGGTTTTATTATCTTCTGGCATAAAGAAACATAATATGTATGTATTACAAAGAAAAGCTTCAAGCAGAAAATGCCTATTCCACTGCATACATTTCTCCTCCTAGAGAGAACACAGAAGAACAAACAGTATATGATTTGACACACAACATAAAGGCATCTGATGCTACAATGACAAAATAAATAGTAAAATAAATTAGAAAGGTTGAAAATAACCAGGTTTTTCTGGTTGGTTGGTTGATTTGATTCTGCCCTCTCCCCATCCCAGCCCTGCTTTCAGCTGTATTTCTACTTTTTCATCATAACATGGAAAGGGTATTTGTATACCTACGAATTCACCTAGTTACTTTAACTATGGATGTTACTTACTACCCTTTGTCCTGACTATGTCCTTAGCTTCTGAATAAAAATATGCTTTTGCCCAAGCTGCCATCATGTTGTTCATATTATAACAGAAAAGATGAAAAGGTAAGCGACTAAGCCACCATTCATGATTTCACTGGAAGTTGAAGAAGGAACGAGGTGAACTGTGAAGGTTATGTCTTCAATAAGGTCTTCAAGGAGGCAGTCTAAGAAGCTATGCATAATTTCTGTAACTTATAGCCTTATTTCAAAAGGAAATGTATTGCAATTCAGGTTTGTTTGGGTATTTTTAAGAAAAACGTGTTCATAAAAGCTTCATGAAATCCAACCAGAAAATCTGCACATACAGACATACACTAAACCAACCCAATATGAAGACTTCACCGCATTCCTATGCAATGACAAATTCCATTGTTTCCAATAGGTCTGCTTTATTTGAGTATTGCTTAGAAAAACTACACTTCTAGTCTGTGACTATATATCAGCAAACAACGAGCACTTCTGCCTATGCTGAAAAACAATGTCTGAGTTGGAAAAAAGGTCAAGGGAACTGCAGATGCAAACAGAAGAAAGGTTAACAGGCTAATAACATGAATGGCAGGTAAGTATTAAAGCATAAACAAACAAAAGTAATAAAGAAGAATGATCTTCTCTGCCTAAACAACTTCTGTGGACACAATATCTATATAGTTTGGGGGAATTTGTGGGGCTACAGTAAGAACACCACAGCTGTCAGTTATCGTACAGATGAAGTACAAGACATTTGACGAGCAATGAAGGGTGATTTCCACATTCTGCATGTGGGTATCTTGCTGACATGTAACATCTCTACTGGCTATCATGTACACCAACCCATCACACAAGACCTACAGTTACAGCATAGTATACATACACCTTCTCATTATACAGGGCTATTTGCACATGACTATGTATTTCAGATCCTAATGTCTCAGGACTTTAAAGGAAATTATAAGAAAATATAGTTTTAAAAACTAAAAGTTCACAAGTCTCTTGTTTCCCTCTCCTTCAGGCAGAGAAACAGAAAGACCTTGAAGAGGATCTGGTCAAAGCCGTAATGAAGAAGCAAACAAGAATTTCAAAATCAGATGGTAAGGAATTACATCCTAGGCTTCAAGGAGAAAAGGATTAAAAGTTTAGGCTACATTGTCCTGATCTATGCACAGTTTAGATTGTCTATCTAATTGAAATGCAGAAGGTCCTGATCTATGAGAGCTGGATTTAGTTTAAAGGGCTGAATGCCGAGTGAATTGGTTGTTTAATAAGCATCTTTGACTGACAGAATACTTCAGACCTATATCATATGAAAAGGCCGATCACAGATGGATCAATGCCATTTAACCCATTTTTATTTTCACTTCCACCTCTTCTGACTACATTTTGAAAGGAAGGACAAAAACAAACACCATAAAACCTGCTTTTTCTCTGGATTTTTTTAGAAAGTTAGTTTCCCCAACAGCATGTTCTTTTGAAGGTTCTGAGTCTTCCTTAAGCCAGTTAAGAGTAACTAGTCCTATTCTTCTTTTATTTCTCCCCACACAAAAACACTGTCTAAATCACCTGCTCGACCTCCATAGTTATCACAAACTTGATGCATTTTTCCATGGAAACACCTAGGATGAAAAACACAGCTGAAACATCAGTCCCACAAGAAGCTATAGTATCATAGAATCATCGTTTAAGTTGAAAAGACCTCTAAGGTCATTGAGTCCAACCACAAACCTAACACTGCAAAATCCACCACTAAACCACATCCCTAGGTGCCACATCCACATGTCTTTTAAATACCTCCAGGGATTGTGACTCAACCACCCTGGGCTGAGTTACTGTTTCCCTGGGCAACCTGTTTCAGTGCTTGAAAATCCCTTCAGTAAACAATTTTTTCCTCATATCTAATCGTAACTTCCTCTGGAACAACTCTTGTCTAGTCACTTGTTACATGGGAGAAGACACTGACCTCCACCTGGCTACAACATCCTTTCAGGTAGTTGTAAAGAATGGTAAGGTCTCCCATTGAGTCTCCTTTTCACCTGGCTGAACAGCCCCAGCTCCCTCAGCCATTCCTCATCAGACTTGTGCTCCAGACCCTTCAACAGCTCCATTGCCCTTCTCTGGACACACTCAAACACCTCAATGTCTTTCTTGTAGAGGCGGGATGAGAACTGAGCACAGGATTCGAGATGCAGTCTCACCAATGCTGAGTACAGGGGGACAATCACTGCCCTGGTCCTGCTGGCCACGCTATTGCTGACAGAGGCCAGTATGCCATTGTCCTTCTTGGCCACCTGGGCACACTGCTGGCTCATGTTCAGCCAGATGTTGACCAGCAACTTCAAGTCCTTTTCAGATGAGAAGCTTTACAGCCACTCTTCCCCAAACCCATAGCACTGCTGAGGGTTGCTGTGAAACAAAGTGCAGGACCTGGCACTTCACAGTTAACCTCATACAATTAGTCTGAGCCCATTGATCCAGCTTGTCCAGGTCCCCTCCTACCCAGCAAAGAGTGAATGTGTCCAGGCCAAGAGCAGCCTGTTTCTCCAGAACAATGCTATGGGGAATGGTGTCAAGGCTTTACTAAAGCCTAGGTAGACAACATTCATAGCCTTTCCCTCATTCACTAAGCGGGTCAGTTTGTCATAGTAGATCAGGATGGTCAAGCAGAACCTGCCTTTCATAAACCCTTGATGGCTGGGCCTGATCCCTTGGCTGTCCTTCTTGTGCCATATGATGGCACTCAAGATGATCTCGTATGGATGACAACTTCCCATGCCTTCACAATTTTCTTTTGAAGAATGCCCAGCCATCCTGGACTTCTTTGCTTTTCAGGACTGCCTCTCAAGGATTTCTCTCAACCAGTCTCCAAAGGAGGCCAAAGTCAGCCCTCTGAAAGTCCAATATAGCAATTCTGCTGACCTCTCTCTTTACTTCTGCAGGAACTGAAAATTCTCACAATTTTGTGATCTCTGTGCCCAAGATGGCCTCCAACCCTCACATCAACCACCAGTCCTTCTCTGCTCCCAAACATTTCCAGCAAGGTGGAGAGAGAACAGGGAATCTGTCCTCTGTATCATGCATCCTGCTGGATGTGTCCCAGGGGAGTCAGAGTATAATTCCGGTAGTCTACCTCTCTCTAGTTCTCCCTTATATTCCTCATCCTGCTCAACTCCTCTGCCAATGAGTAGAAGACTTCCACCACCTGGGCACACCTCCCACAGGGTCGCCCACTGCTGCTGGCTGGTATTGGCGTCAGAGAAGTGCACAGCCTGCAGCTGGTGCTGAGGTAGCAGCATGTCCCCACCAGGAGCTTGGTCTGAACAGCTGTCAGTTCTGGTAGATGCAGAGCTTGGAAGAGACTATGGCTTTCTTCAAGGTGGGTACCATTGCTTCTTGGTCAAGCTGGCAGAGCTTCATCACCCTTCCTGTATGCCCTTGCCTGCAAACTGCCATGCCAGGCCCAGTTTGCCACCCTGGTTGCTAGAGCATCTTAAGGGCTTCTTTTAGATACAGGGAGGGATTGGCTGCTGTTGCTTCTGACCCTACCCATGTCCCATCAACTGCTGTGGCATGAGCTGCAAGCTCCTGGTGGCTCTCTCAGCTCCACTGAGGCTCTGCTGCAGGGATAGATACCTAGCTAGGTCACTGGGCAATGACAGACAAATGTGTTTAGTTTACCTGAACAGTCAGCATGAATGAGATTGTCCTGCCTTTACCAAATTGCTGATGTTACTGACTTTTTTTGACACTAATACCTCTGTTGCTGGCACCACTTTGTTTTATGCACCTGTTTCAGGAACAGAACTAACACAGCTCCCAAGTTGCTAATAAGCTCTCATCATCTCCTCTAAAGTTGTTCATTCCTTCTGAGACTAATTCCCCTAAACAAGTACTCCTTCTTGTCCCTGCTGTGCCCATTCTGCTACCAGTTACAAGCTCTGAGAAAGTCACATAAACCACTTGGGGTACTGCTACTTCTTCCAAATGACTCAGCTTTCAAAAGCATTAACTTGGCTTGCACTTGCCATAGCATATACAGCTCCATTTAGTGACTATTTTATTTAATTTTTTTTTGTTAGGCTCTGATTTTCTGAGCTCAATATTCCTTTCCAAAATCAGATCTCCATCTTAATATTGCTCTGTGCCCTGAGGACTCTGATGCCAGGAGGACTAGCATCAGAGATAGCTGTTGGAACCCACTTGAACACAAAGTTTCAGGCAAGCTGCCCAGGGAGTGAGGTGAGTTTAACTGTAGGCATGACAAATTACTAACAAAAGAACTGAAGAAGAAATTCCTTAGGGATTTAAAGCAGTAAGAGGAAGACCAGAAGTACATTGCACATGCAAGAAGAAATGGTGAATACCGTTTTTGAGATATTTATCCAGACATACAAAAGAATATGGTTGGCAGAGGATGGCAATGGCAAATAGCATTGGGAATCTGTGGAGAATTCAGAGCTAAACACTCAAAAGAAAGGTAACTCACTCAAAAAAGTCTTTGATTGCCTCTTTACATCTGAGCAATCTACTGTCCATCATGAGTATTGCAAGATTACATATAATTTTATTACAGTCACTATTTTAATATAAAAACAACTTTCTGTTATCCTAGTATTCAGCAATTACGTGTTATAGTTTCCTTGTAACACATTAATCAACAGCAACCAAGTAAATCTGCTGTTAAAGTACATCTTACAGTGTTTACTTTTTTAGAGATATTTGGCCTGGTACCATTGCAAGCACAGCAGAGAATTGAGCAGATTACAGAAGGTATAACAAAAGCCATATTTACTTGTAGGATTGCTCTCCAGACCTAGCAATCACAATGGGTAAATGTAGATTTAACCTCTGAAGTATTAAAAGTAAACAGTCCAAAGAATCAGAGACAGCCAAAACAGCATTCAGCATTAACTCAACAGCCTGTGGCCACTCAGCTTCTACAATGCAAATGTAACACTGCACTTTCTTCCACCTACAGTGTATTTGGGACTACTTCAATGCACAATAAAACTGCAATATCGACAGCAGTAATTTTATATGTGTTTCTTAGATTTTTCAACAAAATGTTCAGATTTCCTTATAACCCATAAAGTGAGCTTTCAAGGATCTTTCTGTCTCCTGATGAAACACTCATACTGCAAAACTTCTCACAATGTATCTTTACCTACATCTACTTCCAAAAAAGCTGAGCATTATTTGGCATTCATTCACAGTGAAATTCCAATACTTGCAATATGTATCCACACTTCTGAGACATCTCACACCATTCATCAGGTAATAATAACAGAATCACAAAATCACAGAATAGTTAAGATTGGAAGTGACCTCGGTAGGTCATCCGGTCCAATGGCCCTGCCAAGGCAAGGTCACCTGGAGCAGGTTACACAGAAACACATCCAAGTGGAGTGTGAATATCTCCAGAAAGGGAGACTACCTGATGCCCCTGAGCAGCCTGTTCCAGTGCTCTGCCACCCTCATTGTAAAGAAGTTCTTCCTCATACGGAGGTGGAACTTCTTGTGTTTTACTTTATGGCCATTGCTCCTTGTTGTGTCACTGAGCGTCACTGAAAACAGTCTGGTACCATCCTCTTGGCACCTGCCTTTGACATATTTATATGCACTGATGAGATACTCTCTCAGTCTTCTCTAGACCCAGCTACTGGAGTCTCTCCTCATAAGAGAGATGCTCCAGAACCCTCATTATCTTTGTGGCCTCTGCCAGACCCTCTTCAGTAGCTCCTTGTCTTTGTTGTTCTGAGGAGCCCAGAACTGGACACAATAGGGCTGAGTAGAAGGGGAGAATCATCCCCCTTAATCTATTGGCCAGACTCTTTCCAATGCCTAAGGATACCATTGGCTCTGCTAGCTCCAAGTTTTCATAAAAGGGACTTATACACTAAAGTAGCTTTCTCATTTATGGCTATGCTAGGTTAGCTACACTTCAGATGCCCCAACCATCTTGAAGTTCACTCTGCTAGATGGCCATATAACCCTTACATGTCAAAACTCTTATACAAGGTTTGCACCAGGTCTGTAAAATGTAAGTGGGAAAGCTACAGTTGAGAAATAAAAAAACCTGGTTTCACTTCATAACATAGTGAAAGTTACATGAAAGTCGGAGATACAATTGCAGAGAGGCCAGACCATTGTATCACTGGGGAATAATTGCAAAGAATGACTGGAAGCCATAGCCAGTCCTGAGTAAAGAGCAAAACAGTTCATTAGGTATTCTCCTAAAAACAGAACAACCTAAGTCCTTTGGGACTTAAATACTGTCTAGGCTATGTTTGAAGTGTAGTTGAGATAACCAAGACCATTAAGTATTCAAGAGAAAGATAACTTAATTTTGTAAAAATAGAAGTAATTAAACATAAGGTTCCTTCTGAATTTTGTATTGGCCCAAAACGTGGATTTTATTTTTTTTCAAATAAATCACAGTGTAATTGTAGAGTTTTTTAAGTCTCATCAAAGTTGTTCTTATATAAACAACATTCTTCTGTAGCACTGAAAATTCAAACATTCACTAGTATTTGACTCATTAAAACTTTCTTAGGAGACATGAGAAGCTTAGGTCCCATATTCTCATTCCAATGTCATCGAACATCTCAGTCTGATTGTGAAACCAACTCCAGAGCCTTTCATTTATTAAACCAATTGCAAAAATCAAACTACAAACCAATGAGAAGAAAACTGGATTTTTTGAATCCCTTTGGTTCAAATAATCAAAAGTTATACTAGTAAAGGAAGTGCAACCAATTTTCCTCACAATACTTTACACAAGTAATATTGAAACACGGAGATCTAATCTGTGAATGTTGTAGCTTTACACATACAGATTGAAGCTGCTTGAATTTACTCAGATGCTTGGTTTTGAATGCAATATTGCTGCTTCCATTGGGCTTATTTCTACTGTCTTTCCCAAGGCAAATCTTCCAGAACAAGAGATATTTCTTCATTTACTAGTGCCTTTCTGGATGAATAGTTCCACTGATGAAGGGTACAAACTCTATTCCTAGACAAGGATTTAAAGGCACTTTATTTAAACAGGAGAAACAAAACGAAGTAGTGCATTTGTTTCTTTCTCGAAAACAGAACATGAGACACAGAATCCCCAGTCATTACAGGCATGACCTAGATGCTTCTATTTTTGAGTATGCTTACAAAGATTTTTTCAGGCACCAAATTCCTTCCTAACTGCTTAAGTACTCAAGTTTTCATAAAAGGGACTTATGTACTAAATTAGCTTTCTCATGCATGACTATCTCAGGCTAACTACCATTTGGATGCCTTAAGCATCTTGAAGCTCGCTCTGCTAGATGGCCACATAAACATTAAGTGTCAGAACTCTTATACAACTTTTTCATCAGGTCTATGAAATGCAGGTGTATCCAAGACAGACAAATAAAATCTCTTTTTTTGCTTCATAACATGAAAGTTTGAGATAAAATGGTCTGTCCTCCCTGCAATTGTATCTTGTTCTACTTTTTTTTTTCAGTAACAGTATAATTCTCATCAAACAGTTTTATTAGGAAGATAAATATCTGAAGTAAAATGCAATGAGAATTACTACCATTCCCAAATTCCTTTTGATGTACACGATATGTCTAAAATCTAAGCACAGAAATAAAAATCTAAGCATAGATGCCCATGCACAGTTGGTATCCCTTGTGCATTTATCTACTATGCTTTATATACAACCAGACAGACAAAAATGAGAGTACTAACAATAATATATTGTAGTCAGTGAAAAATTGAAAAAGAATAAAGGGAGACTGAGAAATACAGTGCATTTTCATGATGTTTCCCATGAAAACTTTTCCCACGATGTTTATTAAGGAATTTACAAATACTATTGGAGACAGAAAACATTGTCCTGTGTCATAGCAATAAATAAGACACATGGAAAAAATAAAACCAGAACTTTGACAAAACCCTTTCCCTAATTTTTTTTTCTCAAATTTAAAATGCATCTTTCTGTATTTGATCTACAGATCTACTGCAAATGTAGGAAACATAAAATGACATTTTTAAGAAGAGCATCACCAAATACTATGACTAAATTTGTGGGCTTTAGAAGTGTGAATCCCACACAAAAATGAAATAACAAAAACTACAGCTCCATCAGCACACTCTTCATCATCTTCCTTGGATACAATTTCATTCAATGCACTTTACTCATAAGAGAA
The DNA here is from genome assembly GCA_013396655.1 of Campylorhamphus procurvoides. NCBI lineage: Eukaryota > Metazoa > Chordata > Aves > Passeriformes > Dendrocolaptidae > Campylorhamphus > Campylorhamphus procurvoides. The sequence continues at coordinate 135,286 of WBMV01001084.1, read as the reverse complement.
TAAATAACTGTGATTTTCATTTGTGTATTCAAAACATTTAGAATTTTAAAGAGCATGATTGCTTAGAGAAAATCAAACACTTTTTTTTTTTTTTTAAGTCCATTAGGACCTTATTTGCTGTGAGGATTTTTCAGATAATGCTAGGAGACAATGTATTAAAGAATCCTTGACATTCATTCATGGTCAGTCCCGGACTCTGTTCAAAATTTCTGCTACATGAAATGGAAAGCTTTGAGCCATTTTATAACTGATGGACTTAGAGGTCCTTTTCAGCGGTACCATCACTGAAAGTCGTAACAACAAAACACAGAGATTACTTTGGGGATGAGGGAGCTCTATCTCTATTTATTTTACCACAGCCTATTGAAGCTGTAACCTTTTTAGGTGTTTGTATCACCTAGACAATGCACCTAAGAATATTGTGTGACCACCAGTTGCCACAAGAGAAGCTTGAAAATATTCTAGCATCCAGCATTTTAATCACTGAGAAACCTGATGGTAAACATTGTGCTAATAACACTAATTGTATAAAGTAGGTACGAGGTTAATTACACTGAACTGATAGTACTTCTCTGTGTTCTAAATATATATTTTTATTAGATGGCACTCTACTTGATAGGAGGCTGTTGAAGTTAATCGCAAAGGATAAGTTTGGCCCCCTGCAATGAAGCACCAAAGAAGTATCAGGAATTCTTCAGTTCAGTTTTCATTAAGCTGTGGCAGAGAATTTGTCCTGAAGTCAGCCTTTTGTTCCTGCTTTAGATTTGGCCTGCCATCAACATCTGTAAAGAAAACTTCCATGGCTTGTACAATACAGCATTTAATAATTTAGCATTAAATTAAGGTACTTAATACTTGACAGATTGTACTTTTCACATGTACAGCAACTAATAATGAAGAAGGAAGGGACATTCCAAAGAGAACTATTCTACAATCAATGTTTACACAGACTATGTCTAGGTGAGGAATAGAAGACATTTCTGAGAAAGAGTAGAAGACTGAAAAAAATTGCTGTGCTAGGAAAGCTCTGGGAAAGTCAAAACAGGACACAGCACTGCTCTGTTGGCTATTTTATTGGGAGTAGGACATATTGAAGATAAACATTTTTTGCTCTAAAAGTTTTAAATATCCCCAGGAGACACTGTTACTATTGACCATAGTCAAGCAGAATTAAAATTTTTGCTAAATATAGGCCTGGAAAAGACGGGTCCAACCTAGCCCCATTGCCCTTAAGATGCCAGTCATCCCTTTCATTATGTTTGTCTCCACACCACTACAATCAAAAATTTATTAGCCTGTTTTTAATGACTAAGACCTTCCACATATGCCAAAAAACACCCATTATTTAAGCACCATAAACAGAGAAAGGTAAAAGAACTGATAAAATTATACCATTTTGTAATTTCTTCTCCTCTTTCCTTCCTAGCAAAGGAATTTATTTCTATGTCTACCAAGTTTAATATTACCCTTGTGAACGATATTTTACTTTCTTTGTTCTATATGATACTAAGGACTGAGTATATTGTTGCATAGGGAACTGGTAATGCAATATATTTAGTATTTCTTGTACCAATAGGCTAGCTAGCACATAGAGGTTTGCTGTACAATTAAGTATAATAGCTTGTTACCACACTAATAGTTGATGTTCTCACATATGAGACAGACGTTTATGATGTAACATAATATTTGCACTTACAATTCCTTAATGAATGTGCTAGGAGGTTTTTTTTTTAAATGGTGTATATAGGATGAATCTGCTCATGGGAAAAGAATGCTATGAATCCCTGATATTGCTAACAGTCTAGAACTGTTACAGAAGCTTTGTGGATGGTTTACAGCTGCATTAGAGCTCAAAATTGTATGATTGAAAGCCCAGCATTTAAATTTACACAAAAAGCTCAGAATCATAAGGATTTGGGCATAGTAGCCTTAAAAAACCAGAAAGATATCCCAAAATAGTGTACTGTTCTGATAAATGTTTTTACATCTGAACACTTTAAGTAAATGAACAGAACTACAAATAATGTATAGTTATAAGAATTGTTTGAGTTTAGCTGGTGATTATTAAGTCTGTTTCTGTTTATTTTGGCTGCATTCCTTTTCCCCTTCTTTTGCTAACCCCTCGTTGAAAAAGAGTATGGTACTGCTTAATTTTTAACAGAGCGTTTAACACCTGTGACTTGGAAATATCTGAGACTAACTACTGATTGACTTTTTTTCTTCAAATTGCATTCAGTTAAACTGGAACAAGTATGAATCTTATAGGAGAAAGAAAAGTGAGCAATAAAAATAAGCAAAAAATATCTCTTCCACATATCTGTTATTATGTATTCATAAAACATTTTAAATATATTTTTATACGCATGTTTTAAAACAAATGCTTATCTTAGAGTTTTACCCAGGTAAGGGTTTTATTTTTTTAACTTTACAACACGTGTTGTAAATATATCAAAATCAATTAAAATTTGAATTCATCAGTTAATTACTTCTTAGCATGTCATTTCACACATAGAAGTGTGTCTGCTTTCTCTACTGCCTTAAACTAAGATATCGAGATACTGTCTGACTTTTAATTACAGTCTGCACAATAAAAAATTAAAATAAAAATAAAAGTAAGGAAGCGTGCACGCAATGCTAAACTGTCATTTTGGATGGAATTTTCCATCTGGCATTTAATTTCCAGTTCTGACACAAGTCACAGCTTTTGTCAGAAAGAATTTTTGTTTGAATGTTAGCTTTTTATACACTGTGAGAGAAAGCTGTCTGACGCATTCCCTTACCCAACAACATAGTCAGAAGCATTCTCACTGTGAGATGACTCAAAAAAGTCAGCTATTTAGAATCCATGAAGATCACACCAGAGGTTTCAGGAGTCTTTTTAGAGCTCTTTGCTTCCTAAGGAATCTTCCCTTCCACAGATCTGTATCACTGAATACCTAGGAATGTTATATCACTATAATGTTCCTAACAACAACTATCAGAAGACAATTCAGAATAAATGAAAATAAAACAAATTTGCAACCTACAGTAGGTGAGTACAAGAAGGTACATTCTTGTTGAACATACACATTACTTACTGATGCTCTCCAGCATCACTCAAGTATTTTCCAATTTGCAGTGCATTTCCAAAAAAGGGTGTATTGAAAAAACTGTTGAAGAGCAACAGAGAAGAACCTTTACTGCTCTCTGCTAGTGTTTCATGAAGATTCAGCCTTCAACATGTTTAAAAGAGAACACTGAATCCACAGAATGACCGGATACCCTAGAGCATGCCTGAAGCCTGGACACATATAATCTTCTATAGCGTACGTGGTGTGGGGTCACTCTATAAGGCAGCCCAATAAACTGACCTCTTGTCAACCATACCATGTGTCTCCAACTGAGTATGGGACAAAAGGTCTTATGCTTAGCTGCTCCACAGTGGAGTCCGTGCTACAGAAATAGAGACTTTATACCAGGGCCTGTAGTGACTGGACAAGGGGTAATGGGTTTTAAATTAGTATAGGATTAGATTACATATAAGGAAGAAAGTATTTACTGTGAAGGCAGTGAGACACTGGAAAAGGTAGCCCAGAGAAAATGGGGATGCCCCATCCCTGGAAGTTCAAGGCCAGGCTAGATGAGCTTTTAAGCAAACATTTCTAGTAAAAGATACTGCTGTGCATGGCACGGGCTTGGAACTAGATGATCTTTAAAAGTCCCTTTCAACATAAACCATTCTTTGGCTCTATGATTCTACACTTCAGCCTTCACTAAGAAATAATGTGGACTCCACCTTTAAACTTGAACTTATTGTTTCTACCCAGGGTTTCCATACCATCTACTGAATGGCTGAATGTAGAATGGGATTTAAAATGGCCTTATGCCTGAATTTAAAATACAAAATATAAATACATTATAAAATATAAACATACAGACATATAAAGAAATTATATGGTGCCACAAAAGAATCTTCAGATTTTTCACATGATAAATGAGAATATTTGACGTTGCTGATAGGCTTGCAAAAGTTTTCAAGAAGGAAAACTCTGATCAATACTCTTTCCTGAATGTTAATTTACATTGTTTATGCAGAGGTGAGCTATTCTATTTCAAACACTGAATAAATAGATCTTTGTCAATTCCTTTGACTTCAGCTGGTTTCAGATGACTTACAGGCTTTACAGGAATATTATTTAGTATTTTATGATAATTATAATAATAGTTATCATCATCATAATTAGCAATGCACGCTACTGGGGATAGATATGTTTTACTTCAGTGTTGTATACTTTTAAGGAATAATGTTTAGTTCCTAAACCAAAATCCAGTAAGTCAATGAAAAGAATGCAGTTCCCACTGATCAATATATCTTAAAGAGAGAGAGGAAATTCTTCCTACAGTAGAGGCTAACATGAGGAAACTGAATGCCAATTACTTCACAGTACGTGACTGAGAGTCTCAGTGAAGATTAAAATTATAATAGATGTATGACTGAGACTCTAAGTGAAAATTATAATAGATATAATAATGCAGTTTTAGTGGTACTCAATACCAGCTCATTAATAGTGCTGACGCACTAATTCCAAAAAGAAACAGTAACTATTCTACAAACAAAAAGGAACTTGACTTAATACTCCAAGGAAAATACACTCAAAGGTATAAATAACCTTCATCATACCTGGAGGATCAGTCGAAATGTTTAGAATATGCTGATGGGAGACAATATGAAGAATATGACACATTTTTTTCACCATCATCTAGAATATCTGCAGAGACAGTGATCATTAAAATCATAAATATTACATTAGAGAGTATATGGTACAAACAGCCCACTGACTGTTAACAAAAACTGGGTAAGAAAACAGAAGCATTCTTAATGTTTAAAAAGAAAAAAAAACGTAAATGCATGTACACATGCAAATCAATCTCTACACACGATTTTTTTATTTTACGAATTTATGAGTATGTATGAGCTCAAGTGTGGGTATGGGAAAGAATAGTGGCTCTTCTCTCAGTAAGTGATCCATTGTTTTTTCTTTATAAATAGAGGACAGGATACCAATGTGGAGCATTTATGCTAAATTAATATCGATGGCCAACACATATTTTATAGTTAATTAGCTTAGCAAAACTAGAAGAATGCTGTTAAGATCTCAGAACCATTCTTCAAAAATGCAGAACTGTTGGAGCTGAGTCTACTTGCTTTAGCACAATGCAATCTTTTGCCAATGCTTTGTGATACAGCTTTTAGTTATATAGTTACATACTTAGTTTTGCAAGAAAAGTTTCTGAGGAATAGAAGACAAAATCTAACATAGGAAATGTCAGTCTTCCATAGCACCAATGGTGTTGCTAGCGTTACTTAAAAATAAAAATTATTAAATTCAGCAGAGTGCCCAAATAGTAACGAGCAGCCTACTCGTGAAAAGTAATGTATGATTTTTTTTTTTTCCACTAACCTCCAAAGACTCAGAAAGACTGAACTGGCAAACAGAAAGAAAATTCAAATTATACTGAATGAAATACATATAAAAATCCCCATCCAAACCTTCAACTTCTGATTGTGTCCTTTTTTCAATCAACTTCCAGCCCCTCCCCCCCCCAAAAAACCCCCAAACCAAACTAAGCCAAACAAACCAGTAAATTCTAGAATACATTCTAATTCTCACACTTACATATATGTTGACAGTTAAACAATAACAAATCAACTCATCTAGGAGGTAAAATAAAAAGCAATTACATTTCAGAAATTAGCCATCAGCAAACTTACAACTTTTCACCTGTGCTTTAATGCAAGAAAGATGTTCTACCAAGAACCCATGCTGAAGAATAATTCATACACTTCTAGCAGCAGACTATCTGATGATACATAATTAATCTTTGATTAATTACTTTAGTCACTGCAATTATTTTTGCAAAGACTGCAATAAGCAATGAGGTGGTTTTTTTTGTTTTTTTTTTTTCAGTATGAACTGCAATAACTCTACTTAAATCAACCTTAGATATATACTGTATCCGACCCTGACTAATTTGTAAGTGCAGATTGAGTTTGGTTCTTATACTGGAATTCTTATTCATGCTTCAAGTTAACTTCTGACTTCACTGTTACAATTAGCTTTGTTATGAGGCTTTTGAATCTTGTTTGATCTTGCAGAATTTAAGAATCTGAGGCTCAAAGCAGGTATTTAAATTGAGTCTCAGATACTATCTCAACACTTCTGCATCATGAAAGATTGTGACAGCCTACTGTACAAATTGTACCAATAACTGTGTAGCTGAGTGTTACACAGTGCTATTTAAATGTCCCTCTACATAGTTATGAATAAGTACAACATTTGCAGTAAAAACTTCCCCAATATTCATTTCATAGATCTGAAACCACTGGATTTATAGTAAGTCTTTTTATAGATGGCTTTCTACATTCTGGCTATGGTTCTTCAACAAATATGTCCATTGCATTAGCAACTATGCATTGATACTGAATTTTCTTCAAAATGGTTAACCTAACAGTACAGGCTGCCAGAGACGTTTACTATGTCTTGCCTCACAGATGACACTCCCTCACTCTCGTCGTTATTTCTGTCTTTTCTCTGCCATTTGCAAAATTCTATGAAACTTTTCAGAACAGTTTGTTGTTTTTCCTTTTGGAGTCACTAATTCTTTGTATCACTTTCTGTTTTCAGTAAAGGACTTAAAATTGTTTTGCATATTCTTTTTTCTTCACAGAAGCTGCAAAATTCAGGTCAGCTTTCTAGGACCTTTTGACAGCTAGTTCAAATAGCAGAAAAAGCTGCTCAGTCTCAAAACATTGCATGCAGGGCCCTAACCATTCCATAATTCACCGAATTCACAGTCTCAGGGTTTTCTGTACAGTATGTGTATAGGGAAAAAAAAAACAAATGCAAGAGTTATGGTGAATGGGGTAACATCAGGCCAGCATCTAGTCACTAGTAGAGTTCTGCAGGGCTTCATCTTAGGCCCAGTCCAACACCTTCATTAATGACTTGGACACAGGACTGAAAGGGATAGCAAGTAATTTTGCTAACACTAAATGGGGAAGGGCTGTCCACTCCCTCAAGGGCAGAGAGGCCCTGTAGAGAGACCTCAGCAAATTAGAGAGATGGGCAAACCGTATGAATTTTAACACAGGCAAGTGCTGGATTCTGCACCAGAGATGAGGCAACCCTGATCGTTTATAGACGACGCAACAAGAGCCTGGAGAGCAGCACTGCGGAAAGGGACCTGTGGGTCCTGGTCAATGGCAAGTTGAACATGAGTCAGTAGTGCCCTGACAGCCAGGAAGGCCAATAGGGTGGTCCTGGAGGCGTCAGGCAAAGAATTGCCAGCCAGTTGAGGGAGGGGATTGTCCTGCTCTGCTCTGCACTGGGGCAGCCTCACCTTGGACATTTTGTGTAGTTTTGGGCACCACAATATAAAAAGACATTAGGCTCTTAGAGAACACCAAAGGAGGGCCACAAGGATAGTAAAGGCTATAGAGGGGAAGTTGTCAGAGGAGCAGCTGAGATCACTTGGTTTGTTCAGCCAAGAGCAGAGGAGACTCAGGGGAGACCTCACTGCAGTCTACAGCTTCCTCAAAAGGGGAAGCAGAGGGGCAGGCCCTGCTCTCTTCACTCCCAATACTACTTCCAAACTTCCACTGGTTTTTCAGCATTAAAATTAACTCATGTAGAAAGTGGTAACTACTTCACTGTCACGATGACTTTCAAATTCGTAAAGACAATGTGATAGAAGGGAATAAGACTCAAACTAAGATAATTAGTGAATTCAAAATGTTTTCAGCAATAGAGCACACATACTACATTTCTCAGAAGACACACCTCCTTTTGCTAACACAATAAATAATGCTTGAATACCAGAAATAGAACCAAAATACAAAGTATTCACCAACGTGTTCAAAATCATGTGCTCCAACTATTAATGTGTGGCAAGAAAGCATATTTATAATTGCTTGGCTTTTAAGAGTTAACACAAGTATGAAAGTGCTCCGTGACAAGATCTGTAAAGCTCACCAAAGTACCCAGTAGGTTACCATTTGCTAATGCAGCTCATTTTCACATGATTTCTTGAAAAGGATTTTGTTTTAATTTTTTTTTAACTGCAAATGAATTTGGGGTGGACTATAAAGTAACTGCCCCTTTTCAAACACAACCACTTCTTCCCTTGTCAGACTTGGTGTCCTGGTCTAGACATATGGATCATCATAAAGCTAGTTGTCTAGATAACATTTCCAGTGTCTTTTTTCTATCACTTTGGCAAGAAATATGTCAAATTTGCACATTAACCACAAGAATCCTTAATTGACTTTTCAGAAGACACCAGATTCTCACAGGTTTTCTTGCTTGCTTTATTTCAATTTTCAAATCACTCTGTCTAATTAAAAACTGAGTAAGAATGTTTCCAACTTTTTGCACTCCAGAATGTAATTGTTCAAGCCATCTTATTTGCCTGCACCTCTCATTTTCTTATGCTTCTTATACTCTGCAGCTGTTGATAGCACTCGTTTTTTCTCCTTCATCGGTTCTTAACAGCTCAGTAAGCATAAATTCTGCAGCTTGTTAATCCTGGGATTCATTTTCCTCAAACTCACCGTCTTGTTACAGTGCTGTATCTTTACTTGGCTCCTGCCATGCAATCAGAATTTTTTCCAAGGCTGCTGCTTTATGAAAATTTTTAGGTTTGTGCGTTCTTTTCACCTGGGCAACTGCTGAAGAGTGGCATATATTGTCCTCCACGCATTTTCTAGCTTATGCACTTGAGGTTCTTTTGCTCAGTCCAGTCACCTCAGGAGCTTAACATAAGCCCAAAGGCTGTGAGTTTTCAAGGAGATTTTAGGTGAAAATTTAGTACATAAGAAGAGACTTCCACTAAAGACATAAGAGGCACATCAAAAGGAATGAACTAAGTGCAAAATGCAGACAAAGACAGCAGCATTAAGGATATAAAGTGGAACAAAGCATGAGACCCCAAAGGAACAGGGAAGGACCAAGACGTCAATAAAATGATTTTCTACTTAAATAGCTCAGAAAGAATTCCATAACTTTGCCTTCAGAAAACTTTAACCCAAATGGTCTCAATTATTTCATTGATTCAAAGGAAACTATATAATGTTGTAATATGATATTTAGTTTTCTCTATTAGAGTATGTGGAAAGAATCAGTTACTAGGCACTGCCAGTAATCTTTTCTAAGAGTAAAAATTACTTTTTTACCTCAGGATAGCTGTCATTTACTTGATTGGCATTATCAACTGATTAAAAAAAACCCTCAAAACCATACAACTATTTACTTTTTCCTCTATTCCTGTATCCCAAAAGGACACCTTTTATTTTCTTTCTTCTCTACATCCCACGTGCCTACACAGCATCAACTACTTCAATATATACAATTCTTTCACAGAAACAAAAGAAGTGCAAATTCCAAGTACTGAGACAAGTCCTTTCTAACCTGAGTTAAAAAGAAAAAAACAACAAAACCCCCACAAAACAACAGAAAACAACAAAAAACCCCACACAAAAACCAAAGCAAACAAGACCAAACCAATCAAAGAAACAAGAAACCCACAAAGCAAAACTCAATAAAAACAAACAACAAACCCCATAAATAAAACGCCATATAGGCACAACATTAGGTTTCCATGTCTGAGAAGCAGTCACTAGCCTTTCTATCCATCTGAGCTCTACTATAACATACAGCTTTCCAATATGGTTTTGATTAATTTTGTTCATCTTTCCTAGGACTGAAGATGGATGGCATGGAAACAAGCATAACCATCAGGTCTTCCCACACTAAACCCTACAGTGCAGGAACAGCCTTTTTAGCTGATTACACACATCTTCCAGAACAACATGGCAAAGGTCCATGTTGGCATAAAGACAAGGTGCAACAGCACTGAAAACTGTAGTTTCTTATAGTTTGCTCTCGGGATCCAGCAGCTCAATTAAATGTCAAAAAAAACATTATAACTAAACTTGCAATAAAACTTAGGAATTTGTCGCAAAATGTATGGCTCTGATTTTCCTGATATAGACAAATCCCTGAAAGATTTGTAAAACCCACATTATAGGCATGATACTTACTCCTCCGTCTTGGCCACTATATCCTAACAGTTTCATATATAACCAATTCTCACACATTTCTTTCTTGCCTTGACAAGGGAGACAGACACAGATTGCAAGCCCTTAGTTTATGAGATGCATTACAGCAGGGCAGAAAACATAATGGACACAGAGGGCTTTATGCTTTCACTTTCTACAAAGCACCTTTTCCCTCCCCCCCCCACAAAGGCAACAGTTACCAAAACTCTTCCTCCTTATATTCTACTAACATAAGGCTTCCTGAAATGAGATCTATAAAACCTCCCAGTAGTGTAAAATAAATGTCATCTTTCTTTGTTATCAATAATAATAATAGTATGCTTATTTTAGCCTTTCTCTGTACACTTTTATCATTAATAACACTGTTCATTATCTGAACGCTCACATTTCAGCCTTCGGCTTTTGCAATATTCTCCATCAGATATGACTGTTCACTTCCAACAGCTTTTCCTTACAGTCAAAATGTAATGTTTTAATTTGACACATTTGCCTCGCAACTAATCTTCATGAGCTTTGCTTTCTACTGTGATTATCACTCCCATTCTCCTTCTACCTCCTAACAATTAATTTTAATTAAATTAATCAGAATCTGGAACTGAAAAATATAGTCACTGTTGCAGGATACTTGAGAGCAAAATGTGAATTCTTGGTTTGCTCTATAGTCATCTGCTGACCTTTGAGGTTCTTTTTTAAATAAAGCTTATAGTATTTCTTCTTAAAAACTTGTCTCCATCATAACCTGAAATAATCACAACTGAAATAAAACTACTACTAGATACACATCAAAGACCAATAGAAATTAGAAGAGCAGCCCTGCAGTCAGTGAAAATTTTCAAGGCTGGAGAGGACTAGAACAAACCTTTGCCTTTGCTGGAAAAAACAGTAATTTGCTGGTGTAGGTGATTTGGAACTAGGAAGTATATTGACTACAGCAAAACTTTACCATGTTTAATATTTAACAAGTAGAATTACATACTGACGGTGTTAAGTCTTTTACATTTTAATGACTGAAGTTTCTCACAGGTTTTTGGGTATTTTTAAAGACAAACTCTTCACTTTCTGTATCAGATGCACTAAAGAAGGCACATTTAACCGTATTTTATGTTTCCGCACGAAGTAGTCCCTTTGCGATTTTTTTAGATCTGGATTTATGATTTTAATATTTTCGCCCTAATTAATATTTCTTTCTATAAAACTTAATTAATATGGTTAGCAAATCCCTTAATATTCTACATAATATTACACAATATTAAGCCATTTATATAACAATCCTTGGACAAAAAAAATCAGATTAATGCCAATTTAATACTGTAATTGAACACTGTATGATTGGGGCATGATTTATCAAACTACGACTCTCATGAAGACAGCAAGAAGCTCAAAGACTAAGAGGGACAGCTAAGACTGGCTCATGATTTGACCCAGAAATCAATACTGTGTGCCTAAATATGAGAAGTCAGCAAGGGAAGAGAGCTTCTACAAGGGGTGGTGGTTCAAAAATTAGCCTTAAGGACTGCTAACAGAACTGGAAATAAAGCCAAAAGATGTATAGCATGTATTTTCTATTAATTTTTAAAATTACCTCAGGTCATAAACATGAAAACCTTTGAAATTAAAATCTCCAAAAAACAGTTACAAACATGACAAAAGTGCAAATGAACAGCACAAAAACTGTAGCTTACAGAAATTTGAGTGGCCTTACATGGAAAAGATATGAAGGGTGAAATAGAAGAAAAATACTTTCCTGGAAAAAAAAGACAGTATACAACGCTAAGCTAGAGAGCAAGACTCAACAGACCTCCATTTCTCTAAATTAATCCTTCAGCTCATAGATATAATTTCAGGCTTTATGGGTAGAATCTCAGTCAACAGACTTCCATTAATAGCCAAACCTCTTCCAGATACTGGAGAAGCAGCACTACAGACACGACTGACATTCAAAATTTAGAACACTGACTACAGCCATAATTAACTGCAAAAGTTGGATGACATCCAGAGCTGCAGCCCTTAGCTTAAAAGTCTGCCTATAACAGAAGGATCTGTATTAAATTCAAGTTAACCCAGAATACAATTTTAATGCAGAGAATTCTGCACCCATTTTAATGCAGAGAATATTGCAGACAGAAAATTCAGTAGGTTTTTATGGATATCCCTTGTTTTGTTCTGCTTTAATTGGAACATTTCAGCTATAAAACAATGTCATTCTTTCTCAGTGAAACTGAGAAAATTATTTCCCTTGCACTAAAAACACTTTTTTAGAAATTGAGATCATGTATCATGACATCCAGGAACATAGGGAATCAAGTAGTAAATTGGTTTTTACATCAGAACTACTTCTTTAGGCATTTCCATAGAAAATGGACCAAATTAGGTACAGTACATGCCTTCAATTTATTTTAGCAGAAATATATAGACTTGTAAGACTTCAACTTAGTATCACAGACTCATAGGTTGGAAAAGACTTCTAAGGTTATCAAGTCCAACCATAAACCTAACGCTAACCCATGCCCTAAACCACTAAACCATGCCCCCAAGTGCCACATCTACACATATTTTAAATACTTCCACCGATGATGACCCACCCACTTCCCTGGGCAGTTTATTCCAATGCTTGGTAACCAGTAAAGAAACTTTTTCCAATATTCAATATTAACCTCCTCTGGACCAACTTGAGAACATTTCCTCTTGTCTTGTCACCTGGGATAAGATACAGACCCACACCCCCTTAGATATAATCTCCTTTCAGGTGGTTTTAGAGAGCAATAATGTCCCCACTGAGCCTCATTTTCTCCAGGGTAAACAACCCCAGCTCACTCAGCTGCTCCTCATCAGACTTGTCCTTCAGAACCTTCACCAGCTTTGTTCCTCTTCTAATCTTTGAAGCTTTCAGATTTATGTTGAATGGTAAATCCATTACAGCTTTTCCATGTTGCTACACTTTTTATGTACCTGAGAAGAGCATCCTATGGCTACAGGATTTGTTATATTTGTCTCTAGAATTACTTCTTAAGACTTCTTGATCCATTACAGGATCAGTGCTATAGTGAGGGAAAGAGAGAGCAAAGACAGATTAAAATGCTTTTCCTTCTTATACTTATTCTGATGTTGCCCAAAGTGCTTGGATGAAAAGATACTATCCAGGCAGGTGATGATAGGAAAAGATGGAAAAAACAGCAGCGAAGAATAGACAAAAAAATTCTGTGGATGTGCCTCTACAGGCTTCAAATCAACCAGTGTAGAGGCAACTTCGCATCAATAAAAAAAGCTTTCACCTCTTTCACTCATGCTTCTTCCTTCAGCCACTGGGAGTTGTGCTGTGAAATATTTGACATGTCTAAACAAAAATATTTAAATCAAACTGAAAATAGGAATATTTGATTCAATTTCTAATTTTAAATTGAACAAACAATCAAACATAAAAAGCACCTAACTTAATACTGCAGTCAAGTACTACTGAGTTTGCCTGTTCAAAATAAATATGACACACTGAGACTGTGTGAAAAGAATACTGCATTACTACACATTATGTCAGATTTAATGAGACACTTTGGTTTTCAGTGGATCATGCTGCAATTAGAAATTTTATCCACACAAATATGGATTAGAAACTGCATTAAGTTTGCACAGAGAATCTTACTGTTACCATTTCTTAACTTTTCAGGCCCTGGCTTTCTTATTAATATTTTAAACACATTTCTATTTCACATTATCTACATATGTAATTATTTAATCAAAAAAAAAGACATATAGAAGTTAGTCATATCTGTAATTCAGAGAAAAATCATCAGTTCAAAAGATCCTCCTCAACAAAAGCATCTTGTCAGAAGAAAGATTTGTAATCAGAACTGAAGTCTTTGGGGTCATAAAATGGTATCCCAAAAGTCAGGAATTAATTACTTCAAAATACAAGCTAGGTGTACAAGTATTTACAACAATAGGGAAAAAATGGATCTTTAGAGAAAATAGTGTGCGTATCAAACATAAGGATTCCTCGTTCTTGTCCATTTTCTGCTCCTTCAGAAAGCATTTCTGCACACAAGATGCATCCAAGAACTACCACTGTCATTTAATTACTTTATCTATAAAGATCTTTAATCATGCATATGCAAGATTATTGGTTTCTTTCACAGCCCATTAGTGTATCCCTGACACCTTTTTTTTTGTAATTAGAGTAATCCAAAGGACAGTATGTCAGCCAGGTAAGCAACTCATGCAGAGCCCAGACTTTTGCTGCACATCAATATACTAGTTTTCTGTAACTTCAGGAGTGCTTGATTATGATTCTCAACAGATTCAATCAGAAGGGGTTCTGAAGAGATTTTCATTTCAATTATGCATGCCTCATTATCATACCTTTAGTGAAGTGGAAAGTACATTACAAGGTGAGAGCCAAAAATGATGAGATGAAAAGCAGAAAGCAGAAGTATCTTAGAAGGATTTCTAAATTTGTCTGAAATAATATTAATTTATAATAATATTAATCATCCTTTCTACAACACTGCATTTTTACATGGCACTTTACAATCAGCTCTTCAGAGCATCTTTCACAGGATCACATATGGCATATAGCCTCAGTAAAGAAAGCACATAGTTATCACTGGGAAGACAAATTACAAGGTATTCTGTGATTCAGTGAGATTTAAAAAGACTTTTTTTTTCCAAGGTTGAAAATAGGTGCTCAGAAAACAGGAAAGCCCTTAGCCAAGAGGAAATGGGGCACTGTTATGAAAGGCAGAATTGGTAGAGACCAAACCTTAGGCTGACAGAGGGAGCTAAAACAAGAGTGAAGCATCATATAATTGAGAGATATTTGGAGCATGACACTCAGGTCCACACATCAGAAAGTACAGCATGGTTTAGAAGGAATAGAGAAGAAAATTGCCTTTGAAGGTGAAAGACTGAACACCAAAGGATTTAAAGAGAGAAATGATGTGGTTAGAAGAACATGATTTTTCAATAACAGTATTTTTGTTAGACTGGCACACTGGAACTCTTAGAATGGGTACATCAGCAGAGTAGAAAGAGGGGATGGATACATATGACAAGACTTACTGGAAAAGCATTTGGGGAGAAAAAAAGGAACACAATAAAGAAAGAAGCATAAAGTTGATAAGTTCAGGAAAGGAGAAACTGGATGAGGAATGAAAGTGATGCCCTATGACAAACATGCCTGAAGCAGCAGAAAAGGTATAAAGAAATAACTGAGATCTATGTTTAACACTAAAAATACTTTTTACAGAGCAAAATACAGGGAGGCCCAATTACAGTATCTTAGAACATGGCTGATTGAGGAACAGTATGGACACCTGTTATTTACACAAAAAAAAATAAATATAATTTCCTAATATAAAGGAAAAGGATAAAAATTGGGAAAAGGAAGGAAGGGAGGGAGGGAGGGAGGGAGGGAGGAAAAAGAATGGTACGGATTAAGGGACTGTGAAGATAAAAAGTATGGGTAATTGAAAAGAGATGAAATTAAAGGCTAGGAGAGGTAATAAAAAGCAGAGGATGAGGAAAGAGTATTTCTGAGTATCAAATTTAGGCTTCAAAATTTTGAAAGATTATTCACCACACATATTAAGAAACCACATCGATGGATGGGGCTTTGTGGAACCTGGTTTAATGGCAGGTGTCTCCACCCATGGGAGAGGGGTTGGAACAGGATGATCTTTAAAGGTGCCTTCCAACCCAAACGTTTCTATCATTCTACCCTAAGCTCTGAGACACTGCTAACAAACCTGATCTATCATAAGTAAACGTCTGTGCTGTTGAATAAGAGCCAAACATTAATTTAATGGGAGAGTAAAGACATGATAGCAGAATATACATTAAAAAAGGTAGAAGTGCTGCAGAGACCTTTCCTGTGCTGCACAGAGGAAAATAATTGAGAACTCTGATGTAGTATGTGTTTGAAAAATGTGAAGTGTGTAAGCTAAGCACAATGGCAGACACCTGCCTGTAACCTCTGTTACTCACATAGTAGAATATATTCAACTGACTTAGAACTTGGTCTGTAGCTTTCTGAATTCTCCTCATGAATAAATGAGGGACCTTCAAGTATCTAGACATGGCAGATATTTTTAAAATTGGTAATATTAATGAATCTTTTTAAGCCTTTGGACTATCTGTAATTTCAGACCCATTCAGATGTCAGAGTTTTGTAGGAGTCATGATGAATCAGAACACGCACTTAGCTCCCTCAGTAAAATTAATGAAGTATTATGATTACATAGCTATAGAATAAATAAGCCACCTCTACTAATAGGAAAAGGCACAAAGACTGAGGGAAAAATGGAAGGTATTTGAAGAGTTTGAGAGAAAACTGTTCTTCCCTCTGTCAAGTGAGAGCAAAAGACTAAAGGCTTGTTTACGTAACTATTTGCTACATTTTTCTCTCAAAACAAAACCTTCTACTTACCTCACCTGGTGTAATCACAGTAAAAGCATACTGGCAAATCACAGTAAAAGCATACTGGCAAAACACTTATTAAAAAATACAATACAAAATCTGCAATAAAATAAATCAAATCTTAAGAATGGGTGCACACAGGACAAATAACTTTACTTATGCCTATTTAAAAGGAATTCCTCAATTCTCAAACATAGTATTTTGCTCAAAAATTGTAAGAGAAAAAGAGTAAAGAATTTTCAAAAATCAGTGAAATTTGCACTTATTTAGGTAGGAATTTCATTAATTTGCAGTAGCAAGCAAGTTTGACATAAAATTCTCAAAATACACTTTTTACTTGGTAGCAAACATAATTCAGTTAATAGTTGTTAAATCTATTTCATGGGATTCTTTATTCCAAATAGTCCATTGTGTACATTGAAACTATCTTTTGATTAAAATAAAAAAAGTGACTAAGTCCTCCACAGCAGCCAAAACAGATTTCTTTATAAAGAAGTGAAATGTTAGTGTACTTTCTTAATTACCATTGACAGTTTAGCCAGAACAAATATGGAATCCAATTTGCTTATGTGTTCATCCATCATTTTTAAAACGGTTCTGTTTGGTTCCAACAGTGGAACAGTGGATATAGTTACTGTAAAATTATTTAGAACAGCGGAATTTAAAAAGTAGGGCAAAATACTCTGCACATTCCCAGAAAGCAATTAAAAACAAAACAATAAAAACAAAAGTGAACTTTTCCTTATTCCTCTGTTGTAACAACATATTCTGGATTCAGCAGTAACCCTCAGTTAAAACTGTGTCAGCATTTCAGGCTGCATGGGTCTTTATAACTCTTAATTACAGGACATGGAACTAAATTCATATGTGTGAATCTCAGTATAGCTGCCCCATTCTCAAAATTTTACCAATACATAGTCAGCATTTTATCTACATTACTGAAAAAAAACAAGAACAACAAAAAGAAAAGAAAAACCAAGAAAATCTAGACAATTATAACTTAGATTTAGACCAAGAGAATGTTCTGTCCTTACAATATTTCACAAATTTTATGTTTCTCCTTAAAATAAGTTCCCCCAAATCTTTCTAAAATACTGAAAAAAATGTTTCTTCTATCAGATGTTCAACAAATCAGAGGTCTTATGCTATGGTTTAACATGGTTTATTATTATAAATAAATAAATAGTGCAAGTAAGCTACACTGGGGTTCCAAGAAAGTAATGAAACCTTGACAGAGCCCTTGATGTGGTGAAATTTGAGATCTAGTTTTTTTTTATTCTTTTTCTCAACAAACCACATGAGTTTTACACCATTTCTATCATTCCATATGCCTGGCCAAACTTCTGGACTAATAATCTCCACTGCATGTCTTGTGTTATTTACATAAAATCCAATTTTACTTATCATAAGCACCCTGCTTCCTTCTATGGACTTTTGAGATACCTAAACATTTCTCTTTGTGTACAAGTAGCAAACTAGGAGAGAAGAACTGGTGTACATCTCGCATCTGTCACACACCAAAAGGTCTTCCAAACGTCATCTTCAAAGCTTTTTTTTCTCCTGTGCCATTTCTGTCTATATCTTCCTACAGTTTGAACTAGGTCTTTCTCTCAATTCTGAGAGAATACATACCTATTTCTCAGGATGGATAAAAAAGCAATGACATGCACAACAAATCAAGGCAGAACACAAAGGACTATATGGCATGTGCTGCCCTACTAGCCAGAAACCTGTGATGATGCAAACTTCATGATCTTAATCATATAAGGAAACAGGAAGCTTAATGCTAACTCACAACCTATTTTCATTCAGAGTAGTCTTAGATGCAATTTATGGTACCATTAAGTAAATAATTAACTAATGCTTTGATGTGCAAAATGTTTTCTAAGGCAGCATCCTCAGATTAAATCTGAAACTACATGTGCTAAAAAGAAGTTCTGAGAGATAGAGATGCCCAAAATCTGAACTACCCTCAGGTTCTTGGGATCTAAAGATGCTTGAATAAAGGAAAATACTGACGCTTCATAACTAGTATAAATATAAAATTATGTTACACCCATTGTACTCCACTTCTGGCCCAGAAGGTAAGAATTTGCCCTATAAGATTTTTACATACACATATGAACCAATTACTTTTTTCTGCATTTAGCATTTATGTAAGAAAAGGGCCAGGAGGAGAAAAACAGGTGTCTAGTTTTCATATCCTTTCCACGGACAATATCTACCTTTGATTTTCTTATTCTGTTTCTTAATCACTAGATGCTGTGAGTTCCAGCACACTCATATGTGAAATACAAGAAAATCCCAGGAAAAACAAGGGCAATTTCAGTGGGTTTTTTTGTTTTGTTTTGGGGTTTCTTTGGGGTTGTTTGTTTTTTTGTTTGTTTTTTTACATTAGAAATCCCTGGATGGCCAAAGCCGTTAAGTAGTCAAAAAAACACAGCATTGTGAAATCACAAAATGTGTTTGTTGGGTTCTAAAAAGAAATATAGAGGAGGAAAGAGACAATTAGGAAATGAACATAACTGCTAGCAGTATATAAACTAAGATTGTGTTCAGGGATTAATCAATGTCTGCCTTCATTAATACAAATACTGTTAACAAAACTATTATACAAAACCTTCAATTAATAGGGAGTCCACTAAAATAAAATAATCTGCTGATGAAATGCAATAAAAAATAACTGTTCCTTCCTTACTTTCAAAGGAATACCTGTGTTAAGGTAGCACAAATTGTAAGGAAGTACAGCTGATAAAACTTAACACTGCCTTCAGAAAATTTCCGGGGATAACGTGAATTCTTAGTAAACAATTAACTGCAGGTAAAGATAAAGAAAATTTTGCTCTTTAATATAATTTTAAACTAATATTTATAAAATATTATATACTACTGTTTTCATATGGATCCAAGTGGAATTGCTGTTTCTGAAGCAGAAATCAGGAAACTGATTTTGTGTACATGCAAGCCTCTCTTAATATCCGTTGCATATTTCAGAAATAAACAAAATAATGACACACTTGGAATTCACCACCGAGAGCAGGCAAGGTAAGGAGAGTGACATTTAGACTTTTTGGAGGATATGGAACTCCATATCATAACACCCAGGGTGAATCCAACCAAACTTTTCAGCAAAGCTTTGAATCAAGCAACACAGAGATTGCAGAATCCACCACATACTTATTTATTGATTTGGTGGAAGGTGGACCTGAGAAGGGCCAAACACTGCCCATCAGCACTACTGTATGCAACAAGCAGAAGCATTAAATATGGAAGATCCATCTACAGATTTTCTATATGGGTCTGTTCCCCCACTCAAAAACTATGAAGTGCACAGAAGCAAGTTAGGTACATTTGCAAATATTTATGTGAAATTTGTGAACATGTTAGTGATGAAAAACAGTTGTTTTCAAAATCTGAGGGTATAAATATTTACTTTTTAAATTTTCTTAGAAGATATAAAATGATACAACATACTGTATATGCAAAAAATAGCATTTCTTTCTGCTAAACACTGTAATAACTGTTACTCTATGGGTATTCCCTTAAAGCAGGAATAAAAAATCAGTTCTCAATTTTAAATATAAATGTCAGTTCCCATGAGAAAATGGCTCAAACTTTTTTGTTGTGTGGATCTATTACTTGAAATGTCAATAAAAAGACAAGTGTTGCAAACTCTCACCAGCTTACCTGACTTCCTTTGGAACAGGAGTCAATAGTTGTTCTATATGTCATGTATACTGTCAATAGCCATACTTAAGTAATGTCTTGCAAGTTCCCCTTCTGACTTCTCCAGACCTCTTCCTAGTCCTTTGCCTATTTTGTTGTTGTTAAATCCGATCTTGAACTTAATTCCGACTTCTAGGTTTTACTCCAAGGACTATTAACTGATCTAAGGAACTTGGCCTCTGCCAGGTCTTGCAGAAGGTAACTGCTGGTGGTAAATGCCTGGAAACAGAGCCATGAACATGTGCACCATTTACTGCTGAACACAGTGCACACAGTCTGTGTCAAGCAAAATGGGTTTCTGTTACAGAGAAATCAACAAGCAGAACATTTATTGATGCACTGACAGTTTCCCAAATGTTTTCCAGAAGTGAACCACTGTACAGAGAACTTACAGCCTTGTTCACTGTTGCAGGACCTTCTTCCCCCATCTTGCCAGTGATCTGTTTTCCATGCTCTACAAATCCCAAGCTCCAGCCACTGCAAACAAAAGCTGCCAACTCTAATCGTGCTTGCGCATAAAATCTTCTAATAATGGCCTATTTTCTAATGTTACTTTGAAAAGAAAAACTTAATGCTTTCTTAGATTTCTTTTGGCTAAACAGTAAAACTGAGTGATACATAATGCATAATCTGAGTAAGAAATAAGATATACATTTTCTCAACTTGTAAGGAATATTATACATATCATACAGCACTTTTGAACCCTACAGCTCTTAGGTCTTAACAGCATGTGGGATAGGGGAGAGGCAAGCAAATTATTAGAGTAGCAAGCTGTTGTGGGTTAACCCTGGCAAGCAGTTTATCACCACATAGCCACTGGCTCACTCCCACCCACAGTAGGATGAAGGAAAAGGAAAGGAAGAGTAAAAGCAAGGAAACCTGGAGATCGAGATAAAAACTATTTAGATAGTGAAGCAGAAGTTTAAGAAGAGAGAAACAAAACAAAACAAGTGATGCAAAACCAATCACTCACCACTTCTCATGGGCAGACTGATGGTCTTTCAGTTCCTAAGCAAAATTGAACTGAATCACTTTTTTTCTCTTTCTCTTGCTGAGCATGGCACTATATGGCATGGAGTACCTCGCTGGTTAGTTTGGGTCATCTGATTGGTGATGTGCCCTCCTGGTGTCTACCTACCCCCAATCTATTCACTGAGAGGACAGAGTGAGAAAGAGAGAAGGTACTGATGCTGTTCAGCAATGGCCAAAATATCAGTCTCTTATTAGGATCATTTTGGTCACGAATCTAAAACATATCACCATACCAACTGCTGTGAAGAAAATTAACTATTCCAACTATTCCACAAGAGATTTCTGAGAAAACATACCTAGAGGTGGATGGAGAAAATGATGGCTTGTATCTCTGCACTCATTCCCCTGGATTTGACTTCAAAACAGAACAAGTTCCTGAGACATTAACATTTTCACTTATGAATAAACATGTTTTATTTCCCAGCTTGATTTGCGATATTTCGTTATAAATTATATTGGTTTCATAAACTAGATAACTTTCCTTAATACCTTTATTAGTTCTTCAGTTTCAGATCCGAAATCTGAGTTTGGTTTGACCAATACATTTTTATCTAAATGTTCTAGGGCAAGAGATCTTCATGCACACCAACTTAAACTCTCCTCACAGAATACGGTCTTCTCAGTGTGAAGATACTCTACATGAAAAAGTCTCCTTACATTCATTAACTTTCACAAACAATATTTAAGCATCCACTTTGGTCAGTAACTGTGGTCTCGAAAGAGTAAGTTCCCCACCATTCTGTACTCAGAGCCATGTGAACACATGACAACTCTACCTATACATGTCCAGTCAACTTATTAGCGGTCTACTACCAACTAGAGAGAAACAAGATTTTACCTTTGACATTTCAGTAGAGGTTGCTAGATAGTTGTTACAGAATTTTAAATACTAATTTAAATCTATTTTAAACAAAAATTAACAGATAGCTAGCTACAGGATATGTCGGATATCAGAAAAATACCTATGGAACAGATGGACAAAGAAAGACAGTGTAAAAGAGGGGCAATTTTTAAGGTTTAAGCATAAAAGGAAGCATGCATTGACTTTCCACTTGGATCCATACGGCCATCTAAATGAATTTAAACTAGGTACAAAACCTGTACAGCCCAATTTAATTTTATAAAGCAATTTTCAAACAACTATATGCCAGTTGCAATATACGGACGCTGAATCCTTCATTGTAGCAGCTACATAGTAATTTGTCTGTCAACTCAGTTGTTGGTTGAAGTGTGTCTATTAATCTGGGTTTGAATCAATTCCAATTTTCTAATCCTCTGGGAAATTTTCACAGAAACTTCATATTTCATAAAAAGAACCTCCCACAACACACACTTTCTTCTGTCTTTCCATATGTTGCATTTTCCTTCAAGATAACTCTGGTCTAGTGCCCAAGGTTAACATGCTTCTATCATGGACTAGTCTCACAACTAATGAATTATTCTGGATTCACAGAGACAAAAACCACCTGATTTACTCTTGAAAGCACGAATTCCCTTGTTCAGCAAGATATTCATTAAAGGGAAAGAGAAAAAATTGTAAAGATTTCTTTTACACTACTTTTAATGATTTTACAAGGCCAGCATCAATGCCTTTGTAGCAATTAAAGCAGAAAGTAATAAAATCAAGTTAATAGATATCTGTAGTAAGCATAGGATAAAAATACATTAAGCTTGATAAGAACTCTGTACACAGTTGAGTGCCAATTACTATTTTCTGTGACATTTCAGATTCCATTGCCAAGACTGGAGTACTGGAGGTGACTCATTATGCTAAGCATGTAGTATGGACGTTCAAGCAGGTTATTCTAGTTGTCACTTTTACCCTTTGGCCTTTTTCAAATGGAACACTGGATTTTAAAGTATACTTCGTTGTTAGGAAGGCGGACTATTCCACTAGACTAACTGAGCCACAGGAACACAGTTCTGGTGGCCTTCATGATTAGTTTGTCTGCCATAAGATAGATTGGCATCCTATTTTCTCCGTCACCACTGACTTAATGGCACTAATACCTCTTATGATAAAGCAATAGATGACTAATGCTATCTGGACCTAAGAACCCAGACTTACAGTTATGGAAAAGGAACAGCAGATATGTTTTGAAAATGGACTGGATTGAAGGTCACTAAAATTATGCTTTGCTGTGAATATTTACTGCAAGAGTTACACAAGAAAAACCTAGTGGGCACACAGCCTTTCAGGATAACAGGAATGTTGCCTTCTGCTCCCTTTTCAGTTGTTGGAGAGAAAGGAACTTCTGCAGCACAGTCAAGCCCATCCAGATCTTCCCTGCCCCACAGGATGTTCTCTCCTTCCACCACAGGGAAGACCAGAATAGTTGGCAAACACACCACACCCAAATATCTCACATTAGTGAGGAGTAATCCAGGCCTCAATGGTTTGCTATGCTCTTTCAGTGGATGAGAGTTCTTGTTTTCCTGTATCACAGTTAATGAGTTTACCACAATGGATGGGTCTGTCCAAGACAGGATTCTGTAATTTTCTATGCAGTGCTTAAAGATGAAAGAAAATGGGCGCTGAATTGTTTCTTTTCTGAATGGGTACATCCTAGTAAGAAAGAGATGAGGAAAACCTCTCCATATAACAGTGATACACTGAAATGTTGTTAAATGTCACATTGTCAACAAATAAGTCAGAAGTGCCTAGGCTCTCTCTATGCAAGTACAAGCATGGGCACCTCATTGCACTGTTTTTCTTCTCTTTGTGGCAGGGACTCAAAGTAATTATCTTGACCATGTCTGTAAAACATAGATAACTAGACTATTAAAGCCAAAAGGAAAAACAAGGAGTTTGGAGTGATTTAATAAGTCAGATGAAAATACAGCCATATGCATTATTCGATAGATAGTACACTATGGGTGGCTCCCAGAAGGAATAAATACATAGTATAATCAACAGTGGTTTTGTTATTGCATTTATAGCAAGGAGAGTGGATTTTCATCGTAATCTACATCAGAGTCAGAATGACACTTGATTTACCACAGATTATGAGGACTAATGTGAGATAAATAAAGTACGCTAAGCATTTTCAGACTATTATAATAACTATAGTAAACGGAAACGTTGAAAGATACACTCAAGTAAGATGTAAAGAAGCTGATTTTCTTCCTCAAAAAAGGTTAAGCAAACTCTGCTAAATTATGAAACTTTGAGATTCTTTTCAAGGAACAACTGTTATCTGTAACACTGAGTGATTTTCTTGTATTAAACACACCTTTTATCCACAAGAAGTAATGAAAATAACTAGTAAATAATTTGTAAAAAGAAATAATGTCTTTAGTCATCAAATATTTAAATGTATTGAAGATTATATCAAATTCTCCCCATCAGTCATAATGGGGAAAGGTTCTCTACTGACAGTTTCACGGAGAAAAATGATAATTTTCTACAACAAAACTTGTCTACCACAGAATATTTTATTTAGCTAAAATACTTACATAGAAATGTTAAAAGTTTTAAAGATTTTCTTTCATGACACGTTCTTTCTAGTCAAGGAAATCATGACAAGTAAGTTAGAAAATGTGTCCTCTCCTCTTTCAGAGTAATTCACTACTGACATCTTTTGGGTATGAGTGAGACCAATGCCATTTAAGATGCATTACAAAGTGAGCACTGTTGTACAGCACAGAACTGAACTAACCAAAGATTCTTCATATACAAATAGGTGTTAATTACTAAACAACTGTACTGCAATTATTCTGTGTGTATATATATACGTGCGTATACAATAATATAATATATAGTCATATAGTCATAATATAGTAATGGCAGTAATTTCCCATAACTCTCAAGTACCTGAAGATCCTGGTTTTATAGAGGGGTTTTTGTTTTGTTTCTTTTTTTGTTTTAGGCTTTTTTTTTTCTTTTTCTTCCTTTTCTATTATTTTATGACAGTAGATTCTCAGAAGGGTTTGCACGGTATTTCAGAAATATTTCATATAACTTGACATATTTCCCTCCTTGACAACATAAATTTTGGCTTTACAAGTGATCCCAAGGGTCCCAGAAAGCTTGATATGTTCAGTACCGTAATGAAAGCTAGACCTTCTATCTGATCCAAATAGCCACAAGTAAAGATTACATCCTTTAACACCACCTTATCAGTCACATGTATATTCAAGCCCCTGGGAAAAACTGTTGCCAGAGCATGAGCCTAAGAGACATAAAAGATTAAGGTAACATTAGGGTAAAAGAAGAAAAGTCTGCACACAGAAGTTGTGAATTATTTTCTGCTGCGTATAACTTTTAACACTGGTACACAGTCCAGGACTGACCAGAAATATGAGAACATGGGACTCTTCTCTGTTCAGTTCTTAAGGAAACAAATGACAATATAATTTCATGCTTCTCAATAATTCAAGACAAATGCTCAGTGTATTCATTTTTATCCAGTTTGTTTTCTATATCTCATGCTGTTTGCTTTACAAAGAAGAAAAAGCAAACACAGAACAAAAAGAATAAAGTATCAAGGCAAATGAGCACATCATACAAACAAACAAGTAAAGCCAAATCAAATTAAAAATAGGAAAGTAATCTGTTGCAAAAAAGAAGCATTTGGAGAACATTCTTGCACAGAATTAAAGTATAATTTAGTTCTTTCAATCTTTCAATAACAATGTGAGGATCTAATAAAATAATTAAGAAGAGTTAATAAAGTCCACGACATTTTACTGTGTGTTGATCTAGGCTGCAATTTATACTATTTTTTAAAATTTACAACATTTATTCCACAACTGGAGTTTTGATTCACCGAAGACAAAAATATTTTCCCAGATTATTAAACTAATTTACTTAAAAATATTGGAGAGGTTCTAACTCTACTTGTCAATTCTTAACTGCATTTAAAGAAAGAGACACAACTAAGATGTATCATCTAGATTATGATAGGATCTAACACATAACATGTAATTTTTTAAACCTATCAAAAGATGATTCTTAGCATGAAATATATATAAAGTTCTAAACACAGAGATATAATATAAGGAAACATTCAGAAGAAAAAAAAAAAGCTTAGAACCGTAGAAGAGCTTCCAACAGCACAGACTGATTAAATATTTGTTCACATATTGCTTTCTTATTTGTTTATTTGGGCTTTGAATTATACACTTTTTTTTACCTCCATCTGTCACAAAGCAATACTTGTTCAGTTGTCATTTGAGTCATTCTCTGTTTCCTTCATGTCATTAGCATTTCTTTATCCACTAAGAAGAAGTGGTTTCTTACAAGAACAGTTATTCCAGTAGTGATTTTGAAGTTGACAAACCTTAATGGAGTGCTGTTCACGAACCCATTACAATGACTGTCCATGAACATTTTTAAGGAGAAAATTATTTTGTGAAAAACCTTAGAGTGTATATTCTTATAAAATGGCCTTTTTACAAGGACAGGGGGGAAGAAAACGTGCCCATTGACATCACTGGTGAGGTGAATATGGTTAAATAGGGCAAGAAACAAAGGGATATGGGTCAGATGAACAAAACATACATGTTGGAAGTACTTTTAGATATATACCTTATACTTCATATACAAGTTAGTCAGAAATTAAAACATTATTGATAACACTTGAACTCCATGTGAAGCGAAGAAAGTATAATCTGATTAAGGGATTTATGTACACTTATTTAATTCTAACTATAAAATGAAATTCTGAATTCTTGCTAGATCAACTTAAGTAATGCCACTGAATCCTGTAGATCCAGAAAAATTTCCAGATATAGTTCAGATACTCTCATCAACTTCATTGTTAAACCTGGCAATATTTGTTAAGTGAAAAGACTGTCCTAAACTTCATTTAACAAAGTCAGCAGAGCAAATCCTGTCGTTACTTCACATATTTTTTTAAATATAATTTCTACAAGTAGCACAGTCAGGATTACACAGAAGTATTTCAGAAAACAGCATTTTTTTAATACTTCCACAGTCAGAAATCTCATTTCACATCTACAAAAACTGTGGAGTCTTAAAATTCTTTGATCCTAAAAAGTTCAAAAATTTCTACAGTATTTCACAAGCAACCTTCATATTTTTGAGATCTTTGATCGTTATCATCATCTAGACTAGAAATATATGATTTTCCTTAAGTTCTAAGGCTTAGGCCCAAAATTCCCACAGGATGCTACTTCATTGTAAAACTAAGATTACCTTTGAAATAATCATAGGCATTAAAATGCCACTTTACAAAGAGTTCCACATTCCAGGTAGACATTAATGACTTTTTTCTTTTCCCTTCTGAAAGACATATGACCTCAAGTCAAATGAATCCCAAACTAAGATTAAGATGAGCCAATGTGACATGCATTTGCACTCAATTTCAAAATCATAGCTGTCCACTACAAACTGTAAAATCAAGAGACAACTCTCCAGCAGATGAATTAGATTTATGCTTCATAAAATGTCCAGAGGGATTACAATTGCAAAATTGCAGAAAGCTTAGCAAGGAACTCTGACTGCAGCACAAACAGCAAGCTGCATAGGCTGATTGTGATGACAGTTGATGAGTGACCAAGAAGCGCATTGTCAAGTACATGATCAAAGTCCAAGTGCTGAAGGCACAGTACTTCCCACAATCCCAAGTAAAGCAGAGAGCTGGCAGGAGTTAAACATGGGAATCAGTGTGCTGGAGTCCAAATGCTCTGTTTTACATGGGAGTAAGACAAAACACATTCTCACTTGCAGAGGCTGGGCAGGCACTACCAGATAATACACAGTGACTGCAAGATGAAAATACCAGGAGATTCTGGACCCACTTCTGAATCAAGACTTTCTATAGTTTGTGATTTGTGCTTTCTTTTTCTGAAGAGATTCTGATTACTTTTTAGCATCCATAAAAGATGGATAAAAGAAATCCAGGATAAAAGAACTTAGCTAATACTAACACAATGCATATGATGTGTGTGCCTCTATCCCAGAAATGCTACTTCCCAGACATTTTGTTCCTACACAAAATGTCAACAGTCATAAACCTGTTGCCTTAAGGAAAGGGAAAAAAACTTTCCAAGACAACTTTATGTGGGTAAAGCAGAGAAGAGTTCTTTTACTTAAAGGGTTTTGGGGTACAGAATATAAAGGAGTATAAAAGAGTATATAAAGTACAAAAAGTATAAAAGAGTACAACACGTGTTGATAAGTAACAGATAGAAAAGAC
>WBMV01001084.1:84551-106641 GCA_013396655.1 Campylorhamphus procurvoides | reverse complement strand
ATGCCCAGAACTTCCCTTGGTTCCGCCTCATGGCACGCCTCTCCTAGAATTGAGTTAGAGGTCTTAAGACCCCTCACTTTATGCCACTTTCCCTTATTGGAGCTTCTCCAAGGTTGCTGGGCTTTGCTTTCTTGTTTTGACTAACATGGTATCTAGTTGCCTTAGCTCTGGTACATGTTTTCCTTGCACAGTGTTCCAGCTATTATCTGACCCTTAAGACAGCTAGCACAGGATTAGAGGTTGCAAGCTACTCTATATGTGAGAAGTATACCTAGAAGTATAAAAATCTACAAATTTATGAAAACCCTAAGGCATCAAACCTCATTCTTCACCTTTTTCTCTGTTCTACAGAAATACAGTTTCCATGAGTCACTTAGATCTTTATATCGTGGCCTTTTAGTACCCAAGATCTAATATTGGGCTTTGTAAACTGAGATTTGGCTTAGAGTAAAAAATTCTGAAAATCCACAAAACCCAGATGGACTCACACTATTGCACTGAAACACCAGGCTCCAGTGGTCCATAAAGAATAACAATGTAGCTTATATCACACATTAGTCATACTGACTTAAATGTTTCTACTTGTCTAGCTTTCTCAGTAGAAGTAAAATTATATGTAAGTTATAATTCATCATGTTTTAAAAATAATGCAGCTTCCTTTCATTGTGAAAATTTCATGATTTATAGAATCACAGAATATGCTGAGTTGGAAGGGACCCACAAGGATCATTGAGTCCAACTCCTGACCCTGCGCAGGACCATCCCCAAGAGTCACACTACATGCCTGAGAGTATCATCCAAACACTTCTTGAACTCTGTCAAGCTTGGTGCTGTGACCACTTCCCTGTTCAGCCTGTTCCAGTGCCCAACCACCCTCTGGGTGAAGAACCTTTTTCTAATATCCAAACTATACCTCCCCTGACACAACTTCAGGCCATTCCCTCTGGTTGTCACTGGGCACCACAGAGGAGAGATCTCTTCTCCAGGCTGAACAGACCAAGTGACCTCAGCCGGTCCTCATATGACTTCCCTTCAAGACCCTTTACCATTTTCATTGCCCTTCTTTGGATTTTCTCTAAGAGCTTAATATCTTTCTTATATTGTGGTGACCAAAAGTGTACACAATATTCAAGTTGAGGCTGCAGAGGTGGCATGGCTGATCATTTGAATGAAACCTTCCCTACATTACTGTTCTACCTAAAATTCCATGTGCTCATTAACAGTGACATTTGTAGGGCAAGACTTTTTCCACCTGCTGAGGAAAATCATGCGGCACACAGTAGCAAGCAGAAAGCACATTAGGAACATGATAGCAAGATTCCACAACACAAGTAAGTTTTAATTCCATTTATTCCTCTTGTGCTTTGGGTTATAATCTGTGATTCTTATAGCAAATGCAAAGCAGACATTTATAAATGGCAAACAGAAAGGCCAAATCATTTATTGCAACTTGATTTATGGTATCCCATTATCTTGCTTACGGAATTTCAGCATAATCAGGAAACTTTCAGAAAACTGCACCGATCACTCAGGTTTTATGTAGTGAAAAACACTTATGACACAATTATATAATTCCTATCTAATAGCTAGTTTATGATATTTATTTTTTTCAGATTCTCAGTTTTCTTCTTCCAGTGTTTTCATGCTTGTCTTTAAGAACATGGTAGTTTGCTGAAGGTCAGCAGAATTACTCACATGCTTGATTTTAAGTACGCATGTTTGTGAGATCAGTGTTTTAGCCTTGTCTTCTCACACACCATGTAATGCATGGCATATGATGAAACATTCTAATAATGGTGAAGCCCTGAAGCAGTGGCCCCTCAATCTTCATACTGTGAATTGTTCATCAGGGAATTCATTTTAAGTGTACCAGAAATGCTGCTTCTGCGGTAGCAGATGCCTTCAATGGCCAAACTCTTTATTTGCTCCCCAGATCCTGAGATTCCTACTGTGTACAGGGTGCTAATGAGGTTAAAATTGTGGTAACAGAAGAGGAAGACATTTAAGTTACACATCTTAAGAGATATGAACACAGTTAAAAATGCTTAGGCATCTACATCAATCATACAAGTGTTTCCTCTGTTTACAATGCTGGTTTATTTCTTTATGCTTGTATTTTTTGCAGTACTCCTAATTTGATTTTCCAGTGTTTGTTTCTTAAAAGCTAATTTTTAAGGCTTAATCTTAAAGATGATAAGGAAGTGCAGAGGAAGAAACCAAAGTTGCTCCTCACCTGTGCTAAAACATTGCAAGACAAAAAAGGAAAAACATATTTGTTGATTATTCGTCTGTGTCTGGCTTTCTGTACTAACCTTTCAAAAGTACCAAGAGGCTATTTGCTATTATGGCTGAGTGTTTTATACCTCAAGACATGATTAAAGTAACAAGTGCAGTATATAATTGACAATTAAAGACTAGGAAGGTCTAACAAATTGTCTAACAGCTGGATTCATTTTGTATACAATAAAAAACATTGCTCTCGAACTGATCAAAATTAGGCTTTGGCCAACACTGAAACATTACCATCTAGACCCGAGTAGCAGAAGCTAGTTTACCCTTTTCATAATTGAAGCTTTCTTCATTTTGTGAAATTAGAATTCATTCTTTTTTCACCACCACTCCCTCCCCTGAACGAAACTGGACAGAACTCAGATCTAGAGGTAAAGATACAAAAAGTCGAAATGTTTCTTCTGTAATATCTGCACTTACATCATTGGTTTGTGTGAACAGAGAACGAGCAAAAGTGAATCGAAAGAAAGAAAAGAAGAAATATGACTTTCAAGGTTTTTATTACTGTTTCTTTATCTGACTTCTAGCATATTTGGTTATGATTTTCTTTTTTTAGTCAATCAGGCCTCATAACAGAATATAAGTACTTTAGCTCTGTATACCTTAGTCTTAATTTAGAGATAGTCAATATATTGTGTGGAACTTGACATTCAAGTTTCCTGTCTTTATGCTGCTGTTATTTTCCATTTTTTTTTTAAAATTGAGTTAAAAGGAGTTCACAGAAGTGAGAAATTTAAAGTAGTTCATGGATGGTTTCCAAACATTTCACTACAAAAACATTCTGCTAGTAATTGTTTAAACATTTTTTTCCTTCATTTTGGCACTCTGAAGTCAAATAAAGCTCAAATCTTAAATGATTAACTTACTCCCCTTCACAAGAAATCATTAATTCACTAAACAACTTTAATTAATGTTTGGAGCTTATGTTCAGTCCAATTCAACACAAACAAATATCTATCAGTTAAAGATGTTCATTATTTTAAGCACCACTCTTTGTATACTTAAGCAGTTAGTTTAGTTGATGATAAACATACATCATTGAATCACACTTTCTGGGGGTTTCTTTGGGGGGGCAGGGGAATGAGGTGACATACAAAAAATTAAAACAAAACCATTCCTTTAAAATTCCTTATGAATGGGTTTGATCAGTGACATCAACTTAAATCCTATATTATGTTACAAGGGTATAAATGTGATAGGCAACATTAATTTCAGAAGTCATGAGTTTTCTGTCTATAACAGTAGTTGGTGTGGCTGAGATAACTATTTTCTAGGACCACTGGATGTGGACTGTGAGTGAGCACATGCAAACCCACTTATGCCCATTACACAGATGAGACCCTGCAAAAATATAAACGTGAGCTTGGTCTCCCCCTTTCAACTGTAACTTCATTACAGTTGTCATGGTCACTGTAAGTCTCTCCTAGTATAGGCTTGGGTGTGAACATGACAAAGGAGAGCAAATCTCATGATGTTCTTCAGATTAGAGTAGCCCCTCTCTCTACTTAGCTGATGTTAGCTATCCTATGTATAAGGTCAATGGGAATTTCGTCACTGGGTTAAATCCTAATTCCACTGAATTCTACTTTGTGAATTGTGAACTGTAATTGATGGCATTTAAACTCTACAATCTTGCCAGGGAACAGCAAGAGCTGCAAAAATAATCGCTTCTTTGTTTTTTTTGTTTTTTTTTAATTTATATCACAGGTTTTATATGTTACTCTTGCAACTTTATTACTTATTTTTACTTGAATATTAGTTTATTCCAGAAGAATACATGGAATTATGAAATATTGCCAACTCTCACTTCCTTGAAAACATTGTTGAAAAAATTATTAAAAGTTGCAGAGCTTAGGTAATATTCCTTTATTGAAACAATATACAGTGATGTAAAAGACATTTCAGTCAGTCAAATATTATAGGACAGATACCTACCCTATGCTAACCAGTGGTTCAAATCCAAACCTGGAATGAAAAGAGGCAACCTGGCTCAAATGCTAGGAAGTCTTCACTGTTCTTACCTTCAAAGCATCAACTCAAATAGCACTTTTTTCCCACTAATGATAAAGACAAAAAGCAATATGTAATTTATAATGATTGAAAGTTTTCTGGGCACAGAAAAAGAAAAGCAACAAAGCAAGGTCCTCAGGCAATCATTTTTCATCTAAT
The DNA here is from genome assembly GCA_013396655.1 of Campylorhamphus procurvoides. Taxonomy (NCBI): domain Eukaryota; kingdom Metazoa; phylum Chordata; class Aves; order Passeriformes; family Dendrocolaptidae; genus Campylorhamphus; species Campylorhamphus procurvoides. The sequence continues at coordinate 102,183 of WBMV01001084.1, read as the reverse complement.
CTTTTTTTCCCCCCTTCCATAGCTTTATTAGTGTTCGCTATTCTTTATTCCTACCAACTTTCAGATGCATTTGACCTGGAAATACTGCTCTCTATAAAAAGTCAAGTGAGCAGTCTTTATAGTGTTTGGTCTCACTAAAACAATGGCAATTCTTTAAAAAAGAAAATAAACTCCCATAATGGCTCACCTGCTGCAGACTTCCACCAATTAAACATATGTTTCTGAAACCAGATATAGTTACTTCTTTGAGCTTTAAGACAGAAAAAAAGAAAAAAAAAAGAAAAAATTCAAGTAAATATAATTTCAATTTTTCTTTAATATGATATGATGAATTTCTATATTCATTTCAATTTTCAACCTCTTACACACAAGTAAGCCTTGTTTTGGTTTCTGCTAGGGTTTTCAGGGTGCTATTTTTACTGTTGACAAAAGTCTTGACAGCAATTCTATAGCCAAATGGACTTTCACGTCATATATCCCTGATGACCCTACTGAGTGCTATTTCTATTTCTGTCCCAGTGAGTCAAAGGCATGGTTACCTCCATCTCCAGCTAACACATCTCTAGAGCACAGCAACTACTTCCCCTAAGCTACCCAACAACTAATACAGTTAGACTAAAATAACAACCATTGTTTTTAACATGTGTTTATTAGAAATTTGCTGTATCTTAACAAGAAAGACAACATGCCTGAAGGCATGCTATTTTTTCCAACAGTACTTACTGGTCTAATGAAAATATTCATTTGCATTAATATATGGAGTAAACTGAATTCTTCAGGCTATTTAAATGTGAAATAGACAATATTTCACAGAACATTTAGTTCACAATTTTTCCCATCATTATGAGCTCGGTCAAGCTAAAGCACTTACTTAGTTCTGTATGTTGTACTTGACATGTATAATCTCTTCACAGCATAAAACTAATGCTTTATTCCAGCTTCCTATCACAAGCTCGCATTTGAAGCCTTGTTCGAGCATTGTAAATGGCATACTGACCCCTACTCCTGCACCATAAAACCATTACAAACTAAAAGTACATTACAAAATGAATGTACATATGTCAAAACTCACAGATTGATTTCTGTCAAATACAGACCAAAGATCATGAATTCTTCTTTTGCCCATTCACTTAGAGAATTAAGCTTTCTTATCCTACCTTTGTACGACTGCTGGATTCCAAGCAACAATGTTTTTCCAGCATAAGTAAACATACAGTGACCTGAAAACCTGGTAAAGGAGATACTGCCTGAACCTCCTTTATATGTAACAACTTAGGGCATATAATACATAAGTTTGCAAAACTGATAAAAGCAGTTAAATATAAATGTTCTAAGAGATTGCTTTCTAATGTCCATTCTTTAAACATAGGTTTAACTTTACCTTTTGATTTAGATTTATGAAGCAGAATTTCAGGAACAGCAGTCTTATTTGCAGTAGGTATGTGATTATAAAAGTCGTGTTACATACAGAATTGAAAAGTCTGTCTCTTTATGATACTCCATTTTGCTGTTAGGATACATTTTAATTCTAGAAAATTGTAGATTAAAGCTTATCACATAGGTTTACCTCTGCATTCTCCATTCTTTTATCACAATAAAATGCAGTACAGCAGGGTTCTGCAGTCATAAGTCATGTTAAAATACATAATAAAGAAAAGGAGAGTCTGCACTGAAGCCTATGTGTGAAGGAGAAAGACTGTTCAGTCTAGAAAAAGACAGTGAAGGTCTCAGAAGAGACCACAGGGATCCTTAGGGTCAGACCTTCAAAAAAGGACAACAGCTGATGGAGCCAGAGGAGTCCACTGAACAGCTATTCTGTAGATGTCTGTTGGCACTGCCAACAACCCTACAGCAAGGACCTACTTGGTCCCTTGGGTAGATGACCAACATACAGTGTATCCTATTATAGGAAGAGAACATGTGAGAACAAGGACAAGCAACTGGGAAATATAAGGTAGACTTCACAACCTAGAGGCTGGCAGTGAAGAAAGAAAGCTATTAGTTTATCTTCTCTCATTTTTTGCTATCTTACATCTAAACAACAGGACACAGTCTCCGAACAAGAGGAAAAGATGTTTGCATTTTACATATTATTAATGGTAAGCTAGAACACAAAAAAACACCCCAAAACCAACACAAAACAAACAAAGAAAAGAAACCAGTTTTAAGTACTTATACTTTCTTGGTTAGCATCATATCTAAGATTTCTTCACACACAGGGCACTAAAGTACAAAGAACAGAGTTCCCTTTTCCTATCATCTACCAGTGTACACCTCTACAGACACAAGCAAGAAACAGGGCAAACTTTGACAATGGCATACAGAGAAGCAAGAAACATATTGAGGCAGAGCTTGTCAACTCTTGAATGCTTTGTGCAGTTTTAGTCTCTGCAATATAAGAAAGATATTAAGCTATTAGAGAACTTTCAAAGGGGCAATAAAGATGATGAAGGGCTTTGAGGAGAATTCATATGAGGAGTGGTTTGAGGTCAGTTGTTCTGTTCAGCCGGAGGGAGACTGAGGGTAGACCTCATTGCAGTCTACAACTTACTTGTGAGGGGAAGAGGAGGGGCAGACACTGATCTCTTTTCTGTGGTGACCTGTGACAGGACGCAAGGGAATGGCATGAAGCTATGTCAAGGGAGGTTTAGGCTGGATACAGGAAAAGGTTCTTCACTCAGTTGGTGGTTGGGCACTGGAACAGGCTCTTCACAGCACCAAGCCTCATAAGAGTTCAAGAAGCATTTGGATGATACTCTCGGGCACATGGTGTGACTCTTGGGTGTGGTCCTGTGGAGGGTGAGGAATTGGGCTCAATGACCCTTGTTGGTCCCTTCCAATTCAGCATATTTTGTTTTTCTGTGATTCTGTCCTCTTGCTCTCACATTAGGAAAACCCTTCTCCTTTGATTGTAACGACAGGTGAAATACAGCACTTGAAATTTATCTGGAAGCTAAAGTTATGGGGGTTCCACCTGTAGGTCACTGAAAGCAAAGTAAGCTGAGATTGCACACGAATGTCAAAAATACACCAAATGTAAATCGGGCAACCATCAAAGTCCTGAGTGTTAGCTGGATTTTCTTTTTCATACTTTTTTTTTTTTACAGAAAGCAACCATTTTCATAAGCCTAATGATTTGTATATATTGTGAACCTGCTTTCCTGTGATACACTACTGTTGAAAGGAATGAAAAAGCATCACCTTTTAATTTTTTCAGATAATTGATGCAGTGATGGAGAAATTACGATTATAAATCATGAAATAATATTATTATTATTATTTCAGGAACATCCTGAAATTGTGAATTAAAACCAGCCTTACAAAAATGTCACAAAAGCTTTGTTCAGCTTAGTTCCCGCCTTAACACTATCAGTGTCTGATGAATTCTAATGGATGTTATTTTCTCCTTTCTTCAAAAAACAATAGTTTCTAACAGCAGAGGGTTTTTTATAAAGCATAGTACCTTATACCACAGTGACAACCTTAAATTAAGCACTTCTTTAGGTTTCCATGTGTAGGACTATGAGGTATCCAAGATCCATTCCATCCAATATCCATAAATCTTACAAAACTTTTTGATTCATGTTCCAAATTTCTTATTTAAGTGACAACACTGCAACATGTAGGATGGTTAAAACAGTTCCTGAGGGCAATATATTGAAGATAACACCCTGTTCCATATGGATACTAGACACCACACCAAAGCTGAAGTTTTTCAGATCTTAAATTTAGGAACACAAGACATTGGTACTCTTGATTATCTAACTCAGGCGTCTCTCAGCCTCAATCAATTTTGCAAAAACTCTTTGGTCCAAGAGGGCCAAGCATACATATATGCTATGTATCCTGTCGTGGTTTGACCCTGGATAAATGCCTGATGTCCAGTAAAACTCCTTCAAGGCCTCCCCCCACCCCCTTGCACCTTCCAGAGGGAAGAAAAGAAAACCAGCTAGTAATTTACAGCTAGAGATAACAACCAAAAGGGGAGCTTTGATTAATACTGCGGGCAAAGCAGAACTTAGAATAATGCTTAAATTTATTGCTAACAAACTAAAAACTAAAACTAAGAAATAAAAACAGGTTAGAAACACTTTCCCACCACCACCCCTTGATCTGTCCATGCCCCTTCCTTTCCCTGATGGTGTGAGGGACAGGGGAATGGAAGGTTTACAGTCAGTTGTTGTTGGGTCAGCCATTCGCAGATCTAAGTCCAAAACTCGATCAACAGTTCTGTTCTCAGGGGGTTTTCCTGCGGGCTGCAAAGGGGACAGCTCACTTCACCACAGTCATCACCACGGTCACAGGGGAATTACAACTTTGAGTCCTTCCCCTGCGCTCCGTGGGGTCCCCCCCACGAGAGAGAGATCCTCTGCTCTCTCGTGGGTCATTCCATGGGGTGCAGTCTCTCACGAAAAACTGCCTGTACCTACTTAGTATGGGATTCTCCCTTCATGGGTCTCAGCCGCAAATCTCTGCAAGGCTCTGCTCCACCTTGGGGAGTCTCCTGCTCAGCGTGGGTCCTCTCCCTCCGTGGGTCTCCGCTGCAAATCTCTGCGAGACTCTGCTCCAGCTTGGGGGGTCTCCTTCTCAGCGTGAGTCCTCTCCCTTTGTGGGTCTCGGCTGCAGATCTCTGCAGGGCCTCTGCTCCACCTTGGGGGCTCCTCTTGCTGAGCGTGGGTCCTCTCCCTCTGTGGGTCTCAGCTGCAAATCTCTGCACGACTCTACTCCACCTTGGGGGCCTCCCACGAGGTAACAGCTTCTTTCATGCCTCCCCCTGCTCCGACAGGGGGGTTTTTGCACCCCGATGGATCCCATGGACTTCGAGGGGACAACTCGTAATCACCATGGTCATCACCAACGTATTCAGGGAAAAATAGTTTTAAGTCCACTCCCTGATCCGTGGGGTCCCTCCCCCTCCTTCTCCTCTTCTCCTCCTGCACTGACCTTGATGTCTGCGTTGTGATGTTGTTAACCCATGGCTGCCGAATTCTAACTGCGCCACAACTTCTTAAATATGTTTTCATGCAGGGGCATAACTTAATGGTTCAAAAGCAGGAAGTTTTCCTCGGAGCTGGCCCTCATTGGCCCTGCTCTATAGGATGGAGGGAAACTTCCAGAGGCTTCCAACAGAAGCCAATCTTCCTCTTATATAAAAAAAACCCTAACCAGATAAACCCACGACAATCCTCACACAATACACAACACAGTGTTTTTCCAAACTCCACAATCCCAATGATAAAAGGTCCCCAAACCACAACTACTTCCCATCAGTGTCAGTAAATATCTCAGGGATTTTGGTTTGGGTTTTTTTGTTGTTGTTTTGCCACTTGTTTGTTTTTAAACAGCATTCCTGACAGCAGACTACGGCCCAAACAATACAGAAAATTGAAAACAAATTACAACAATGATTAATAATGTAATTTTGGGGAGGAACCCCTCTGAACCACAGAATGGCACTTAGCAATGGGGGAGGTATAGAAGCCAGGTACGTCACTGAGCTCATCATCACTAAAATTTTACTGCAGTCTACTATGCATATGAAAAGCCTCTGCAGCGAACCTTTTCAGGAAGGTTTGAAAAAAACTAAAGAATCCTCCCCCAAAACCGATGCTATGATTACCACATAAACAAACCGTCTGTCTTTCAAGCAGTGTGGTGTCCAGAACTGTCTACTGGCCAGACCAGATTACAATATATAAGGCTGAAAGATCTCACCTCAGCTATTGAGTATAAATTCCAGCAACTGCATGCAGACTCAGCATGCAGTCTTCTCTGTATCAAGCTTCATTGTATAAGTAATCAGACTCCTTGTCTTCATTGCTTCTATTGCCACGACTTTTTTTGAAACAGCACAATGTGAAATTTGCAAAAACAATGAGAAAAATGGGGACAATGGCAACAAATTAATTCATATAATGAATTTCTCTAATATTAAAATTCATGGAAAATAAGCCATGAAACAAATAACTGAATCATGAATATTCATAGTTTGGAATGGGTAACAATACATTTGAAAGTAATGAATACAGATAATCACCTCAATAGCTTTTAAAAAAGGATGCTTCCAATATATTTTTTTATTATTATTCCTACCCTTTAAGTATTTTTCTCTTCACAGGTGATACTACAATAATGTTTTTTTAAGATGCTTCGCTCTTACAAACAAAGACTACATATAATCAAACAAAGTTAACCAGCATAAGCATCTGAGCAAGGATTATGTGAACATATGAAAAATAAATCCATATATTAGTACAACCACCAGGCAAAATCAAATATCAGACAGTATGGAAATTTCTAAATTTATTAACTCTAGGTTAAACGCGAAGTTTTACATGTTCCCTGACTTCCAGTGTTGGTCTTAGCTCTCCCTGTCTGTAACCCTCCTCAAATAGGGCAGTTCAGTACTTGACACACTTTGTCCCCTTGTCCCCCAAAAACGGGCAATTTTCTAAAAACCAGCACAAAGTCACAGATGGGACTAGCCATGCCTCCTGCATGCCTCTGCTATGCTAAACCTGGGTGGACAGCCTGGGAGAAGACATTCCACTTAAGTCCAGAAAAGAAGAAAATAAGAATAGCTGCTCACCTAAAGTTATTAATAACTTCATTTTCATTTTACTAAATAAAACTTTCCCCACACATAAAACTATGTGAATGGGATACATTTGAATGATTTCAGCACCCAGAGGGGCACCCTGAAGCCCTAACTGCATTACTCCATTCCCACTGGCACACCATATGACACAAAGTACTTCCTATATATATACTTCCCTATAGTCCACTAAGACCTGGAATAGAGTCCCAATAACATAACTGACCCTCTTCATTACTAAGCTAATCTCCTGGCAAAAACGCTAGAATGAACCTGAAGGCAGAACACGGCAGGTCTAAGGCAGAGCAGAGGACCACTGCCTGTGGGATCAGTAGCTCCTCTCCAACAGCACACCACAAACTATTTATCTTTCTCTACAAAATGTCTTGTTATTCACTCATAAGATCCTAAAGAATCATATGTATTTCTTGATTTTCATACTCACTGAATAATGTACTAAATGCATACAAGACGAAACATAAAATTTTAAACAGGAAAAAAATGTTTTGACTTGAAATCTTGCCTTTCAAGCTACAATTCTTAACTGTTTCAAAAATAATTACTCTCATTGCATCATCAAAGAATATGAGTATTTAGTCAAGAAAAAGGGAAAATGAAGGTGAGAGTAAGACTTGATTTAAAAGGTAAATTCACTAGGTTATACTGACATCAGCACAGTCATTAATACCACCCTGCAGGTAAAATAAGGATAATATTTTGCTTTTGCAGTAAAGGAATTATTTTCAGATAAAGAAAACACTCTAGATATGTTCCAAGAATGACAGGGCCCAAGAGTATGAGAATCATAGTTGTGCCCTTTCTTCCATAAATGCACAATATCATAACGAAGAACTGATGCAATACCATACACCAGATCCACAGCAGATCTATCATCAGTCATAGTCATTTACAAAGCTGGTAGACCAATCCTACCTTAGAAGGAAAAAGAGATATAAGAATCTGAACTTTAAAACATTGTGATGACATTGTACATTTTACTTAAGAAAGATCTATTACACACTCTCCAAACCCCCTAACATTACAGGTTTTGTTGAAATTCTTCCCTTTGCAAGGCTAGAATTTGGCCATAATCTTCTATGTTTTCAAACATATAGTCTCACTACATAAAAGATGTTTAATTAGCTTATGCAAGGCTTAATTTTGATAGATTAATTACAAATCTAGGTTGCATCAGAGTTGTTCATATTTCAGACACATTTTTGTAATCCGAGTTGTATTATATAAACGATCTTTAAAGACAACCAGTTTTCAGAAGTGACTGTCTTCAGGACTGATTCAAGGAAAGACATGTCTAAACTATGTTCCAGCAGATTTCACAGATGGCTCACAAGGCTGTCATAAAGCACAGGAGGAAGAAAGTTGCTTAATTCTTTATAGAGACGCAAATTCTAACCACAATCTGGATTTAAGGCTAAAAGCTGTTTATTTATCAACAATTCTTATAAATCTTACTCCTACTAACTAGTATTTCTTATATGAAAGTGAATTATTAAAACTGAAAATTAACAGGCTGCAAGGAAAAAAGTATATTTCGTGTTGATGTCACATATTGCCTTACAAAAACATGGAATATCTGCTTTAGAAGTGGAACCTTTTATGCACTTTTCTATGCAGTCTATAACAGAGGCTAGTTGGTTAGTACAAGTGAACACAGGAAAGCACCACTGAGAAGTGATGGGATACACTGGTTATACCATTTCAGGAAAAATTGCAAGGTTTTTCAAAAGATAACTATGGGTTAATGTTGTAGATCAAATTCTGACAAACATCAGACTGTGCTCTATCACTAGGCTGTGAAGAGAATCACAACAAACTATAAATGTGTACACTTATTTTTTTAAAACCTACCACACTCATAACAGATGCTTTCCCTGATTTATAAATCAGAGTAGGGCTTTTTTCAGAATTTGCTTCTTCATTATGGAAAACAGCAAAAAAAAATAAGGTCTAATGGATGATACTGGTGTTCTTTTATAACTTTCACATGGATCAATCCTTTTTTCAGCCTTCCAACAGCATTGAGAAAAATAACAATCCATGAAAAAAAATAATCCAGATACGTTTTCTTTCCTACAGCTTCTAAAGACTTGACTAACCTGCCTGAAAACATCTGGCACCAAGCAAGTGACATATGTAAGTTGTTTACAGACTTTGAGTATCTCAGAAATAGAAAGCCTCAGGCTCTTGTCAAGAAGTTTCAATTCACTCTAAAACACTGTTCTAAGACATCAGTTTCTGAGACCTCTTGTCCTTTTGGTCAGCAATGTTCTTTGAACAATTACAGCATCTCTGGTTAGGCAGAAGAAATCACACTGGTTCTGTCTATGTGCCACACTGAAATGCAGAGAGAGTTCTCAAGAGATGTTAGAAAGCATTAACCTATAGTCTGGTCTCAATTCATTGTATTAATCTTTTTTCTAAGTTCAGCCACCTATCGAGTCGTTTTGGGTTTGGTTTGTGTGTGTCTGTCTGTCTTGTGTTAAGTGTTAATATTGTGTTATAGAAGCTCCATTACAAGAAGCTCAACAACAGAAGAAAAACCTTATAACTTTTCAGTCTTCTAGATAATTGTTTAATTATACACTCCACTATCATAACCTACAGATACGTTGAGAAATTACTCAAAACTGTAATACTATGGTATTTAACACAGCATAATGATTTTACTTCATGGTTCTATATAAGGCTAAATGCAGTATGGGAAACTTACACATCTCCATCTCTCAGAGATTTCTGTGATCTCTTAATTAATACATGGCAAAAAATTACATTTTTGTTACATGAAACAAGTTGTTGCAACAAACTTCACAGGCAGTTCCAACACCCCACCATACTATCTAGAACTCTCAAACCAGAAAATAGAGAGAATTTGTACTGGATGGTTCTTTTCCACATAGACTCATTACCTACCCTTTTATTTTCTGATACTGCAATTCATTATTACTGCCTCTATGGCTGACATAATTATAGGCAAATGTATTCAATAAGTGGTGACTTCTTTCCTGCCCAGATCTTTCCTCCCACACTGTCTATGACAAGTCCTTTATTTTTTTGATTCTCTGTTTCATCAATTGTACGGTTTTCATCATTTCAATTCATATATTTGTGTGTGAAATACATGATGTATTTGGGTAATTTCAGGGAAGCGCAACATTAAATTAACAATATTTAAAACCAGCCCCAAACAACAAAGCAAACCTAGGACGATGAGTCTTTTGATATTCAACCACCATTAAACTGGAGAGCCTGACATTTCTTTAATTATTATTATATCTGAAGAACTTATTTTTAATTTTGTGCATTGTAGTCTACTTGCTGTTACTTATAACAAGGATCATAAAATAATTATCTTAATTCCTCTAGCAGTGTGATCACTGGACAGCTGCTTTAGTTATTCCCATGGTGGCATATGAAGAAAAACATATTTACTTTCCTTCACATATAAAGGAAGTAGCAACATAAGATGGTGGCTTTGATATGTACTGCAGTACTACCTCTAATGACTTATGTCTTTCATGTATTTTACAGTAGTTTGTTAATTTTTAAAAATCTGTCTTTAAATAAGTATCCTGATATTAATTTCAGGAGATTTTTTTCAACTATCACTCAGGACTTACTGCTAATTTGAGCAATAGACAGTAAGGTAAGTCACTGATATCATCACCTTGATGTTTACCAACATGATATACACATATGTATATATGTATCCAGATGAATATGAAAAATTGTATGAAATTGCCCATAGAATCAGAAAACAAGGATTCTTCACATTCCAACATCAGTTTCGAAAGGCATTCAAATCTGTCTAATATAAGCCTACATTATATTCCTTTATTCAATGCAAGCCAAACTTCTTCAACATATAAGTTACTTTAAAAGTGACAGAGAACATCAAGTTAAGTATGGTTTAATATGCTGGACAGCTAGGGCATCTAAAGCATTTCTATATCTACCTTCCAGTTATATTTTCACCATCCTTCTTTGATGATTTTTTGTTTGGTTGGTTTCGGGGTGGGCTTTTTTGTTTGTTGGTTTGTTTGAGTTTTTTGTTTGTTATGTTGGGGTTTTTTTTGGGGGGAGGGGTGTTTAAAAGAACAGAGCTTACTTGACTTTGTGTCTTCTACATGACTACTAGGAAGTCAGAACCATAGGGACAACTGACCAGAACTGAACATCCCATTGTCCATAAAAGCTTGTCAGGTGTCAGTAGTTTACAAAATGGTGTGTCACTCCTGAGCTTCTAGATTAAAGTTGCCAGTGAAAGTTAGAAGGAATAACAGAAACTCCATATTCTCTTTGATGTACTTATCTCTTCCATTACTGCTTTTATTTCAAGCATAGGTATGTAACTAGAAACAACAGGTGCATCATATCTCAGCCAATTTCTTCAAATGTGTGGCCAAAATTTTCAACACTACTTGGTAGATATGGACTTTCCCTTATTGAATGAATTGCAGTTACAGTTAGGTATACAGGGTTTTCCCCAGTTAAAAAAAAAGAAAAGGCATCTTGAAAAATACCATTCTCAAAAACTGCAAAAGGGACAGAGTCATTAAGAATGTAAACCTCAACTAAACAGCCAGGTGAACTTTGATGAAGTTGTAACTTTCTTCATTTTGCAAAAACAACTAATAAAAATCCCTTTCTCATAAATAAACACACAAGTATAGTCCCAAAAATCCTACTTCTTCCGCAGTTTTATTAGAACTAAAAGCAATTAAGCCTCACTGAGCATTTCACATTCAAACTGACTGAACAGCTTTTCATTCTTCTCTATTTTTAATAAAAAATTCTCAGTGATTTTGGATGGTAAGCAACTGACATATCTGTACATTGACAAGATTTAGTCTCTCTTTGCTTGGGGTCAAGCATGACAAATTTCCAGCCAGATAACACTTGTCACATCTCAAGGCCATCCAGACAGTAATCATGCCTTCTACTGCAACAGAAGCAACATCTGCCACTGTGACAAAACGAGAGCTCTTGATTCACACAATCTCTTGCAGAGCTCCCAGCTCATTAGGATCTCCCAACTGCTGCCTCTTACACAGGAAAAACACACCTATCACCGAACAAGCAAAATGCCTCACTCCCTAACAGAGCCTTGAACAGAGCGGGTCCTGCTGAGCCTGAGCTTTGCAGGATCAAGAGCCCCTTCACTGACAGAAGCAAGATCTTGTCAGACTGCATATCAGTATTACCCAATCAGTGAGAAGTTCCTTAGTTGTGAAGCTTGCACACACGCCCTGCTTTTTGAAAACCCAAGTGCAGTGGTGACAGCTTCAGGCAGGAACTCGGAGCCAGTAGCAAGGTGAGAGCACAGGGCTCCCTCTGCTAACCTCTCCAACACTCCACAGTGCCTTTGGGCACTTCACCTAGGAAGGTATTGTGGAGCTACCACATCAGCTTAACATTTACCATAAACTAATGTTTCCTCACAATCTCCAAACTTATCCAACTGCATAAGGTTATATACACCTTGAAGGATCATACAGGAACATTTAAGTCCCCATTCCTCCTTACTCATCAAAGGTATCTGTCCCCCTCTTGCCTTAAGTTTAGAAACTTCTCTAGTATGGAAAAGGAACTAGACAAATTAGGAAGTTAAAAAGAGAAAGTATTTCACAATTAGCATACTGGATATACTTCTCTCTTAAAAGAAATTGTCTGTCAGGAAGAGGTGAGATTTCACTCAGGGAAAACTCCAAAAGCAGTAGCTTTTATAGGCTTAACATGTAGAAGACTTAGCAGTCTAATTTTCCTTTTAAAAAATGCTATTCATACATCATCTTAGAATTACAATATAAGAAAATGGTTTTTGAAGGAAAAAAAGAATTCATATCTTCCTACAGTTTGACAAAATTATTTTAAAAAATACTTAGAACAAAATTTAGCAATATGACATGGCTAAAAAAAAAAAAATTAACAAGCCCAGTATATTCAGGGATTTGAGCTGGTTAATCTTTAAAATATGAGACAAATACTATTGAGATCTTGTGATAAAATCTCAAGTAGATATTACTGAATACCAGAAGGAAAACAAGAACCTAAGAATGGAAGGAAAAAACCCAAGATAAACTTTGCAGAGAGAAATACCATGTCTTATTTTCCGTAACCAGTGTTTTCTTTCACATACCTATTAATAATCTGCTTTTCCAGTAGGCACTAGATCCCTTCTGCTGTCCTTCATTCTCCTGTAGAGAGAGAGGGTTAGCACACTGCTCAAGGAGTTTCATTCCAAAGATCTGCTTTCTGTTTCTTACCATTGCACAAACTTCTTACGTTATGTCCAGAAAAACCCTTTTCATCTCTTCCCAATAAGACAAAACCTGTGAACTATAACTTAAAGTATACTACAAATAGGAGTGCCCAAGTATTGTTTATATTAATAAAAAATATTTCTTAGGCAGTAGGAGTCAAAATAGTTCTTTGCAGATTTACATACACTGTTAAATAAGCCCAGATCTCTGTAAATTTGACGTTTACTCAAGAAATGGGAAAGATTTTATTTATCCATTTATGGACTAACATCTGGATGAACTTGTAGCAATTTTCTCTACAAGGGCAAATCTAAACAAGAAGAAAAAAAAGATTAGTACATAGTTTAAAATCTAAAGTGTGTTAAATTGATACTATGACTTCAGTTTTCAGACATTTGTTTATATTTAACTTCCAAGTTTTGAGCTTGTTTTTTTTTTTCTTCAGAGGATTAAATATAAATGCTAAAATATATTTTTATCCAAATAATAGTATCATAGCTCAAGATACAGCCTTATTTTCATATTTTGTTTCTTTTACTACCCTGCCTATTATTTTTGTAATACAGATCAGAAGTTTGGCTTTTAAACAACAAAAACAGCATTTCATAAAGCATTGATCAACCACTAAGCTCCACTGGGCTGAAGGAACCATGAAAGCCACAGAAATTAATGAGCACAGTGGACCACAATCCAAGCTCCCAGAGGCAAGATAAAATAACTGAGTATTGAAATGAGTTTATTGTGGCATGTCATAGTCAATATAAATGGAAACACAGAGATTTCACTTTTTTTCAGATACTGCATGCATAGTATAGATGTACAATCTTCACCTTGAAAGGTTTAAGATATTTCATTTCATCCAATGGAGCTTGTTTTAATAGAAGGAAAAAATGCACTCTGACATACACAAAGATTAAAGACTCTCAGCCAACATACAGCAATGTTAGAGTTTCAGATTACAGAGTCATGAGAAATTGGTTGCTTCTTAACATTCTTCTTATTGCATTTTTTACAACAAAAGAGAAATAATGTCTTTGAAAATCATCATGATAAATTATCCTAAACACAATTTTTTCCCTCTAGAAATTACTCATTGCATATGAGGATGAGCATAAGCAAATGCAAAAGCACGAAATACCTGGTGTCCTTCATTAGAAAAGATACTGTTATTTTCAGTCACCTGTTCTTTCCCACAAGGATTCATAATTTTTACTTTTCTTCTTGTAAACAAAGGAGAATAACATACAGTTATGATTAAGATTTGGTTGATAAATCTGGAAATAAATGTATTTTTGCCAGTTCTCTTTCTTTGTAAAACACTACGCTTCAGTAGTTGGAAAAGAAGCAGAAACACCTTTGGGAATGAGTTGTTATTAATAATAATGTCATATTACTGCTGACTATAGAAGTTACATTCTTTTAGCTGCATCTTATTATAAACTTCCAACTGTTCAATACAGTTAGCACATAAAAGCACTAGTTTGAGAAGCAGTGGGAAGCCAATGCCAGCAGCATCAGCAGTTGCCACATGCTGTGAAAAGTGTGAGGCTTGCAAGGTTCCTGGGGGAGCTTAAGGGGGTTTCTGGCTCCCAGCAAAATTGGGAAGGGGTGAGGCACTGAGCAGGTAGCAGATCTCACAGGAAGGGTCGTGCAAGAGGAAGGAAAGCCTGCATACAACCTACATTTGACTAACGTAAGGTCAACAAAGTGAATGGTGGTAGGGGCAGACCATACATGAGGACAGATGAAGAGTGGTAGGTTTGGACTGGACATGAGGAAGAAATTTGTTATGATGGGGCTGATGAGACATTGGAACAGGTTGCCAGAGAAGTTGTGGATGCCCCTTTCCTGGGAGAGTTCAAGGCCAGTTTGGAAGGGGCTTTGAGCAACCTGATCTAGGGGAAAGTGTCCCTGCCCATGGCAGAGAGTGGTTGGACCAGATGGTGTTTAAAGGTCTCTTACAAACCAAACCATTCTATGATTCAATGATAAAGAAAATCAAGAGAAAAAAATGATTCTCATTTATAATCCAGTAATCTACCATTAAAAGATAACTGGATATTCATTAGCAGTACAAGACAGGAATTTGTTCGAAAAGCCAACACTGTATTTAATTTTACAGCAAAATTTTATATCCTTTTAATAGGATCAATAGGTAAATTCAGTATGTTGTAACTCTCATTTACTATTTAGTTACTAGTTTGGTGTAACTACCGGCATGAGTGGCAGGCACTAAATGCTATTGATATTGTAATTTGAAACAGCAGAATTAATCTGGTAAGAATCAGATTTATAACTATAAACCCACTATAGAATTCTGTAACACACTGCAATAACACCACAGTTCCTCACAGGCAGCTACGGAAAATGTTATAAATTGTAAATAGTATAGTCTAAGAAGGCACATTTAGAAAACACTGGTTACTTTCTAAGCATTATATTTAAGAAGAAAATCTAGTTAGAAATCAGGTATGGAACATAAAGTTTTCTTGAGGTCTCTCACCTCTAACTGTCCAAATCAGTCCACTCAAAGCTCTCCCTACTGTTCTATTGAAAGATTTAATAAAATCTTAATTAATTAAGGGATGAATCCCCTCCTACAAAATCTTGCAGTGAATTCAGTAAGATATGCCACATCCAACTGCTTTGTAACTGAGCTCTGTTCAGGTTATTATCTAACTTCACTGAAGAATTTCTAGAACCAAGGAAATATTCAGCTAACTATGAGCATCTGTGGCTTTATATAGACATGAAATGAGTATGATGGCTTATTCTAATCTTATAGTGTGGGAGATCACACTGTGTCAAAAAGCCTTTAATACTCTGAGGACAATGGCAATTAGAGGTAGAAAGTAAGCCTGGATATAATCTCAATAATACCAACTAAATAATTTCCAGAATCTAAAATGGATTTGAAGATTGCTTTGTTTGCTTGTTTTACAAATAACCATATTACTGTCATGTCCATGAATCCCAATTATGCAGCTAATTAATTGTAATTAATTAATTCATTGTAATTACCTGTAATTGTAAAAGCAACTCAATCCCCTGAAGTTTCCCACTCATTAGTTGCCACATAACATGGTTCCGTAAGATTCTTTCCCCTTGGCAGTCTGATGATCAGATTACCGTAACAGCATCATGGAAACAGGTTGGGGAGAGCTACTGGCTTTGTCTATGCAGAACATCATAACATCCTCAAAATTCACTTTTCTTCTCTTGAAAAGTATAATGTGTAATATGCATTTATGACTATGTGTTTCTGGAAGTATAGTAGAACTGCAAGCAGAAAATAAAAAAAATTAGTTTACAAAGTTACTCTACACATCTACCATCTAGCATAGAGAAAAACAAAAGAGAAAAGGAACTTATATTAAAATAATGAAGCACTAAATTCATAAAACGTTTATCTATTCACACTCAGAGAGAAAAGTTTGTAAATATAAAATACCATACCGAATCTGCACTTCTTACATGAAATGTATTTTCAAGCTTTTCTTTCTTTTAAACAAAACTGGCATAAGTTTTAGTGCTCATTAAAGTGAAAAATGGGTGCTGTTGTCCAGGACAATAGGCACAGAAAAATATGAGAAGCTAAAGCATTGCTGTGTTAATAGAAAACAAACTAGGTATGGCCTACAATCTTCTTGTCTAAGGCAGAAAAATATCCTAGAAAAGGAACTTTACTTCACATGTACTCAGCTTTAGCACTGCTTCCACAAACTCTTCAGATAGCAATTCCAGTGGCTCTGACATTTACCTCCCTATAAACCAGCACTTCATCACCTTTCGTAGGAGAAAAAACAATGAAACCCACAACCCACAGAGCATCTTGTCCGGCAGTTAAGTTGCAGAGACAGCAAACAGGTGAAATAATTAGCATTTAGGCAAACAAAATTAGGATGATTTCTAAAAGACCTCTCACTTCTGAGATCAGTGTTATGCACAGAAAAATTCTTAAGTAAAAACTACCTGTCCTTTCACATGACCTGGGTACCTTCAGGTCCACAAGTGGGCAAAAGAACAGATGCACTCCCTCAGCTGGGCTCTCCTCTGGAACAAACTCTCTCCAGGCACCACAGAGGCAGTGAAATACTAAAGACTTATTTCATCAGATTGGTTGCTTCAGTATTCATTGTGCACAGGGTGTCATCGCACATAAGTTGCAAAGGCACCCGGACAGGAAGGGAGCCACTGTAAGATCAAGTGAAGCTTCTTACTACCTCAAGCACCACCTCAAAAACTGGAGGTTTTGTTCCTTCCCTCATTAAAGTACTGTTTCAGAACTGCACTCTTCCACATTTGTTTCTTCTTAAGTTTGCAATACTTTTCTTGTTCAAATCCTGTTTCTCTTGTGTTATCTGATATATTTTTAAATAGAGATTCCACCCAAGTGCTAAATAGCAAATGCAACAAGCCAAAACCTCAGTGCCTGTCCCTCAAAGCTCACCCAACAAAGCACAGCCAGTAGGGTCAGCTGGGACCAGGCAGAGCTACATCCCCTTTCATTATTGTGGGAATCTTTTCTCTTGCCTAGCTTTTATCTGCCTATATTTGGTTTCCTAAATATCTGTATATAGGAGAATTGGGAATATGAGACCTGTGTGCTGGAGAAATGCACAACCGTGCTCTGGCACCAAATGTGACAGCATAGAAAGTCTGGCTTTGTTGTTTCTGCAATTCCCCTCCTATTTACCTCAACTGCTTAAATAAATACCTTGAAGTTATTTCTTCCATTCTCACGTTTACTTTTGAT